>QKMV01001717.1:0-15099 GCA_003287335.1 Lednia tumana
TATATTAAAATACACAAATTGAAACCTTTAATTGTACAAATACTTGTTACTTGTTAACTTGTCTCCTTAATTTCCCTGTCCACCCACATTTTTGGAGGAATTTTAAACAAAATGTGCATAGCGTTCATTGCAGGTGGTGACAAAATAAAATGGTAAAAGTCGTTTTTCAATTATTTCTGAGTCATCTTAGGGTTTTAGTTTGTTTACCCTCTAACTTACTACTTGGGTACCTATCTGTTAGGCATTGCATTTAATAAACCCATTGCAACCTGAGGATTTGTACAATGTCCGAAGTTGAAAATCAATTATTATTCTACTCTATTCCTCGAGATCGAATAATAAATATTTGGGTTGCTGGGTGTTTTCAGTGAAATTACAGGGCTTTACGAAAAAAAATCATGATATAGCTTAGTATTGCTTGGGAAATGGGTAGTTTGTTTAGGGAGATATCTCGAGGTTTCACTACAAAAGTTAAAAATTCAATTGCCCACCCCAATTGCCTCGTGCCCAAGACCTGCCCCCCCCCCCTAGATTTCCCCTGGCAACGCTACTGGGCCTCCAATTCCTATCAAGTAGCCAACAAAATTGCCCACTCTTATCTTTTGTCTGTGTTTGCTTTTGCTAGCTGAAAATGCTGAACTATGCTAATATGCTGCAGGCTAGCTCATTGTGTATTCTGAACATTGACTAGCACCGTCGGAGATACCTTTGTTAAAAACATAATAGTCATCAATCATCAGTAGAGAATGTAGCTGAGCTTTTGAAAGTCTGAGACATTTTCCATATAAACTTCTAGTATTCTTGTAGGTGTGGAATAAAAAGGACCCTAAGAAGACTGGACAGCTCAAAAATAATTTCACTAAAGAAAAAGGTATGTAGTTATCAACACCACCAACAGCACAGATTAGCCTTTGATTGCAGATATCTAGCTGCAAAATCATCTTAAAACCCGAAAGATGATTTTGAGGCGTGAGTAATTTCTTATCGAAAAGTTGGTAGCAGGCTAAGAGCATATACTACTATCGATAGTATGCTTTGCTGGTTATTGATAAGAATAGGAACCGATGTAATGATAACGCGAACGAAAATAAATCCTAATTTAGAATGATATATTCCAATATTGTACCATGGACTCATGATTGACCGGCAATGAATCGCAAATCGTAAGTTAATGAGTGTGAACCGTTCTTATTTTTGGTTCAGCGCACTCTGCAGGTCATTGCTAATCACGGTCAAACGCGCTGCACTCACTACTTGTATCGATAAGAATGCATCTGCCTGACCGCCGTCGTCGCCTTCGTAGTACGATGTCTATTCAAGAAGCGCACGTCTTCATGAAGGCTGCCTGCCTGCCTGAGGCTACTCGCGAGTATCGCCCCTCGATTCGCTTCTCCTTTCCGTTGACTCGATATTATAGAGATAGAGATACCTCCAAGCTATGATGACCAATTTTTAACGTTATGAACAACCATCTTTCCCATATTAAAAATTAATCAACAAATCTTTAATCTCAGATGACCAAGGTTATGTCGATCAGCACCAAACATGTCATTTTCATCATTGGTATTCCAGAGTCAATAAGTATCTCAATAAAAACGTACCCCTACAAGAAATGCATTTCCAAACAAATTTTTATCGTTCTCGTTGACTCTGAAATAGCTTTTGAAAATTGGTCTTTTCCACGCCAGTGTTCAAATAGTGTCTCTTGACAACGACCAAAACGCTAGTAATATTACGTCAAAGCTTGAGCATGTGTGAGCAATCTACAGGACTTCGCAGGAAATTCCCTCTTTACTCTTTATAGAGTTAAAAAAACACCCAATTAAAGCTACTCCAAGCTAAGTAAACTTAGCTGCATTCCAGACCCTTATGGTACCACTGACCCTTACTGCTTACCTACCTGAAAGTGAAAGAGTGCCTTCCTGCCTGCCGCCCTGCCCCTAGGCAAGTACAACACCGTGGTTTGCCGCGGCTGACAGACCCCGACGGCCGTCCTCTCATTCGCACCGCAGCCTTCTCGGCGTCATGTCGCCGTTCGAGTTCACCGACGTCTTCTGGCTGACGCTCGCGAGCGTCGCTTTCGGCGTCGCTTTCCTGGTGTCGGTGTTGCGCAAGTCTCGGTTCGAGGCGACCGAAGCGCTTGCGGTGGTCATCACGGGCTGCGACAGCGGGCTGGGGTTCTCCCTGGCCGTGCACGCGTACGGTCTCGGGGTGACCGTGATAGCCACGTGTCTGGACGCGCAGGGCGCAGGGGCCGCCAAGCTGCGCCTGGAGTGTCCGGGAGGGAGGCTTCGGGTGGTAGGGATGGACGTCACCAGCGTGGACGGTGTGAACAGGGCGGTCGACAAAGTGCGCGAGATATTGCAAGCCAATCACGACTTGGGTAAGCTATTAGCGGATTTATTGACCGTGGGGTAACTGTTGCCTTGTTTGCCCATGGGTAGACGGCAGACGCAACATCTTTGGTCTCAACTTTCTAGTCTCACTCGCAACATGCGAGAGGAAACGTGAATGCTTTCGCACCCCAATTTAAGTTGCGCGTATTATAACTTAAAGAGGCTGTAACCCACTTAACTAAAATTCTCACTTTTTATGTTTGTTTTTAACGACCTCAGAGACTCAAAGAACAAAAAATCTTCCATACAAGTCGGAGAAATAACAGTCAAAAATGTAATTTTGCAGCTGGGATACTGAAGGCGAAATTTTCCCGAAAGAAATCACACAGGGAAGTTTTCGACCCTAATACGTACGTACGAGCAATTTTGGTTAAAGCAAATCCTGATGATTGAAGGCACTTTCTTTCGTCTTTCCTCCGTTCTCTAAAAATTTGGCTCTGCAATAGACAGTTTATTTTAGCCACAGTCAAGATTATTTCTTGGCTAGGAATGATTATGTGCGTTCATGCAAATTGTTGAGGTCAACTTTGCAGCTGAGATACCATACAGGATGGCACGGATTAAGGTCCGTAAAACCATAGAAATTGTGTAGAGGAAGGAAGGGGGGGGGGGGATGTAATACATCATGTATGGACGTGATAAAAAGCTCTCCGAAAATTTGCGGCATATACGCAAATTTGCCTGATGACTCCAAGGGGTGGAAGACACGGTGGCCATACTTAGATATTTTGCAATCCCATGGTATATGGTTACAGGTTGCACACTTCTGCTCTGGTTTTCTTTAATCTAGAAAGATTAACATGTTTTAACAGATACTGAAAGAACTGAAATTAATCTCTTCCATGAAAAAGGAATGAGGCTTGGAAGTTGAGGCCTGTTGGCTGAGATATCTTCCCACAGCCAGCCCATGGGGTTGTTCAAGGGCTGCAGAAGGCTTAGACCATGGAAGGCACTGCTTCCGCATTGGCAGTGGAGGGGGGGGGGGGGGGGGGGGGGGGGGGAGATTACACAGCATCCTTATTGAAATTTTGCTAGTTTCAACACCGTTCGTTCACATCTGCCAATTGTTGAGTTTGGATACATCGGTACCTATTAGGAATTTACTAGAGAGGCAAAATGAGCGTCAGAAGTTTCCGATCCACAGCTTCCCTGAAGTTGTAGATTAAAACATTAACTGTCAGCAGAATGTCACATTACTTAAAAACTACTTCTTGCATTTTGTTTCATGTTAAAAAAATTTTGCAGAATGCTGGGGGTGGCTATTGGGGGGCTGAAAGTTTTTAACGGGGGTACCAGTCGCCCCCCTAGCTTACTACCCTGTGAGTAGATAATTCCACCAAAACTTGATTTGGCAAGGTTGCTCCAGTTTCTATACTTTTTACCCCGATGTTGATCAAGTTGCCGACCTGTTTGGTATTCCAGAGTTGAAGTGTCTGGTGAACAATGCGGCCGTCATGGTGTTTGGGGAATTTGAATGGCAGACGGAGCGACTGATTCGCCAGCAAGTGGAGGTCAACATTCTTGGCACGCTGCGAGTTACGAAGGCTTTCTGCTCCATGCTCCGCCATTACCAAGGTAGGCACGCGGCCTGAAAACTAGGGTAAAATTTGATAAAGGAACCAACTCAATTAACCATTAACTATGCTAGGTTTAAAGATGACGAATATTAATTTCACTCAAAAATGTCTGGCAATTGTCATGGATGCATACCTCGGTCCTTGGGATTTAGCTTACAATTCTCAACCAACTGAGCTAACCAGACAAGAATTAGGAAAAAAAATTAACAACAACCCGACCAGTCAGGCATTTTGGAAGTGAAAGTAATATTTGTCAGTGTATGATTTGATCGCTAAAGATGGACGCGTTAAAATTGAGAAACAAACGGAGACAATTTTTTAAAATGACTACGACTTGATAAAATTGAGCTACTCAAGTATTATTGTCTGAGGTTTGTTTGAAACTAGTATTTACCTTAACTGATGAATACCGTCTAATTTTTCCACCTAGATTGGCGTTCGAGTGAACATAATATATGTAAGCCGTAAGTTGTCTGGGCCATTCATTATTACACATTGCATTTACCAAAAAGCCAAATAACAATTCCACAAGAAGTTTAGTCGAACAGTACAACTCAAATTATCTGTGTTTTCTAAAGGCTTGACGTACATTTTACTTGAAACTTACGTTAGTATCATTTGATTTGAGTTTTCTCAGTTCTCCGTGCCGGACACCCAATGCTTGCACATATGTGTAGCGTATTTTGCTGATTTCACTGCAGGGCGTGTCATTTCGGTGAGCAGTCACTGCGCTCTGGCTTCGCTCCCGGGCCTGGCTACGTACGGCGCAACAAAAGCCGCCATCCGCGCCTGGGCCGACAGCTTGCGAGTCGAGGAGGCCAAGTACGGTGTCGCCGTCATCACCCTCGTGCCCGGTAATAACAGCCAGCAGCCTAGGCACCGGCTTTCCTGTGCTTTACTTTCTGCTAGCAGTCTGGGGCTAGCTCAGGGTATCGTCATCTCATTGTCAACTCCCTTTCCCATTCCTCATGATCGTCTGTTTTGCGTGGAGTGTTTAATCCTGATGGATGATAGCTGTCCGGGCTCTAAAAAGAGTTTCAACTGGAAATGTTAGAGGATTGTCGTGGTAGTTGTTAGTATAATTACTTATCTGTGGACTCGTCCGGTTCAGCGTGCTGGGTACAGCATTTCCTGTGTGATCACGGAAGCTACGCAGCATTGCAGTTGACTACATGTTAGATGGTGACCATTTATACCAAGACCCATCTTTTCGGGAGGGAGGTTGGAGGGTTTGAAGTGAGTGCCGCAGCTTCACTCCCTTGGCCATTAGCCGAGGATTCCTGCTGTTCGAGTTGTACCGTCCTTAGGAAGGGACGCTTAGCGGTGATCCCCTTAGTACTTTACGACAGGAGTAGGCTTCGTGCCGGGACCGGGTTTCCCCTTATTCCTCTTATGTTCACCATCATATCCTTCACCAACGCCAATAGACCAGTGCCACAGTGCCAGTTGTCAACACAGTGCCTGGTTAAACACTAAATAATCAAATGCACAAAGTATGACACATGGGTATTGACAAAAATAATCTCTATTATAAATATAAACAAACGTGTTTGTGAATTGAAATGACGTGATTGTGATTGATTGTTGGGATTTGCAGCTGTTAACTTGTTAATGATTTTAGACGTTTGTGGTTTTAGGATCTTTTATTGACAAGAGCAGCATAATGTCTCGTCACCCCGACAACGCGAAGGAGATGGAAGCGGCAATGAGCACCGCCGACAAAAGCTTCTTCGGGGACTATTTCCACACGTACCATTCGTACCTGGCTGGCTTATCGAATCCCAGCCGCCCTCCAGCCGTCATTCAAGATCCCGTTTTACACGAGATGTTCGACGAAGCTCTGCTTTCGTGCAATCCCCGTTCAAACTACATCCATGCTCCTCTTCGGTACTCCGTTTACCACTTCTTTTTTAAAATATCCCCGGTATGGCTACGTGACTGGCTTGTGGTGAGATTTGTGCAGATGCCTGCTTGGGCTGCAAAATAAGTACCGAGATCGTATTTAAACCGTTAAGGATATTTATTTCTAGTTGGTAACGGATAATTTTCCGAAAATATTGGCGCATTACAAAATAATGATCGTTGCTCAGTGTTGGCCTGGTTTTATTATGTACAACATATCACTTGTAGATTAATGTACTACGTTTTCGGAATAAAATGTATGTGTGTCGGGCAATTTGTTTGCACTCTATTTTCGTAAACTTATATATTGACGGATAATTATTTAGAAAATTTGAATTGTTCGGCTAACTTCGGAAAATATCGGCCCCGAAGTCCGAACAGGCAGAATTTGTGAGGAAGGCTGTGGGAATTTAAGCTGTCGATTCAGAGCTAGCTGTGGCTTAAAAACATACACACCATTTGTTGGGCACGTGTGTCTGCTTGTTTGTGCTACAATTTTGTTAGTTTCGTTGCAAAATGGGCAAGAAAAGCAAAAGTGACCGGTCCATTACGGAAGACAAAGACACTACTCTTCCTGAGAGTGGAGGTGACGTTGAGCTAAGCTACGACGATAAGTTAAACTTTGTCAGCGTGATTGCCAAGCCGATGGCTCCGCAATCTTTAACCAAAAAAGTTTATAAAATGATTAAGAAAGGTAAGATTTCGCAAATCACGAGACATAGATCAAATTATTTATTGATTGACCTTAAACTAAGATTCAGTAAGTCATTGGTGGCAGTATACTCGGTTCTTTTCTTAGAAGAGGTTACGCCACAGAGGTTATGTCATGTTTATGCCAAGATTCCCCACACACCGGGTGATGACCGAGCCATTACGTATACCTTGGACGTGGTTATTATCAATTATGACACTCATCATTAAATGACTTAAGAAGTGCTAATCATGTTTGTCATTTCAGCTTCCAAACAGAAAATGTATCTGCGGAATGGACTAAAGGACGTGCAGCGAAGGCTTCGGAAAGGTGAGACTGGCATCATGGTGTTTGCTGGAGATGTAACACCAGTCGACATCATGTGTCACCTGCCAGCGGTGTGTGAAGCCAAGTCCATTCCCTATGTGTACACACCTTCTCGACAAGATCTCGGCACAGCGATGGGTGTCAAGAGAGGTTCACTTATGGTGCTTGTTCGTGAGCACGAAGATTACAAAGGACTCTACGATGAGGTCAAACAAGCCATTCAATATCTTCCACAGCCATTGTAATTGTTACTCATCAAGGTTTTTGATAATTGATCATCCCTATAAACCACCCACTTGTTCTATTTTATATTAATGATCTTGGAAGTAATATGTTTGTCACGGAAAAATATATCCACCAAAATCTACAAAGATTTAGAGCCCATTAACGGGCGGCAAAGGGAATTTAATTTGATATATTTAGGTTACCTATAGTATGATGTCTACCGAATATGATTGTAATTTTATTATACAATGAATAAAATATGTTATCTTGAGTCAACAACCTCTTTAACTTCTTAAGAATTCTCCGTTCGATAAATGTATGGGTAAGGAGCCTACGGAGTTCATCAGAAGGTCGCCCGGTCTCCGGCTGTGCTTGGCAATCGAAGTAAATTTTAGTCTTCTCAGCTTTGCATTTTTCGCAAGAGGGATTGAGAAAAAAATTGCTGTTGCATTCAACGTTGTTTCACGAAGCAAAACTTTGGTCTTTCGCCTGCTCTAACTAAATTATTTTCCTAAATTTTGTGAATCGAGTTTCACTTTTAAACAAGTAGCAAATCGAGCCGTGCATGTCGGTCAAGGTGCTACGAACTAGTTAATTTTTTCTGCAGCAGTCGAATGGGAGTTCAGACAGACATTTCCAGACAACTTGACATGCTGTGATGCCAATTTCCATTTTGAAATGTTCACTGCAAAGCTAGCTTCGTCAGGCTTCTGTTTTGGCTCCAGCCAAGGGCTGAACATTGTTTCACGGTTCCTCCGTATCCTTGAAAACCGTGATTCAGCTTCCGCCGTTAGCTCTGCGGCAACCCATGAGTCTTCTGTGATTTAAAAAATCTATGTAGTGTAGAGACCAATAGATTTGGTTAAAGCCCTTTTTTTTTAAACCATGCAGATTTGCTTTTGACCTAGTTAACATCTGGAAATGGGGTGTCGAAGTCATGTAGGAACGGGAGACAAGCTGGGAAGTGCGGTAAGGGAGCTTGTTGTCGAGAGGTATGGTGCCCGATTCGTGTTGTAGTTTTCCGTGATTTTTTTTTCCAATAAAAGTTTGAGACTTCTCACACAACTATCTGTCAACTTTATACCACATACTTTTATTTTTGGCACATTGGATATTTTTCAAAGTACGAAACCAAAACAAAGAACTGCCGATCGTTTTAATCAGATTTCAGACGAGTGAGACAATTTTAATGAAAACTGACAATGTGCAATATTATGTACTACCTATCTACTCCCTGAGTATGCAACAATATGTTATATTGTAGTAGCATTATCATGGTATCTGTACCTGTATCGTTCCTTAATTTTAAGCTGTGTTATAGAAAACTCAAAAAGTTGAGAAGAGTAGAAAAACTACTTTTCAAAAAAACTGTTTTGTAACTGGGTAAAACTGCTAAGAATTGCACAAATAAATTCCCATAAATTAGCAGTTTTATCCAACTAATTAAAAGTATTTTTGAAAACTAGTGCTAAGATTAAGAAGTATTCAGGAGTCTTAAGAAATTGGTAGAAAAACTACTTCTCTATTTGCAAATAGAAAGAAAGAAAAATACAAAACTCATTATAATTTATCCGTAGTATTAGAATGGATCAGTCCAATGGGATTATCGTCTACATGGTAAATGGTAGATGGGCAGGCAGTCAGGATAAATCAGTCCCTTGAGTGACTTTGCTATTGACTTCCAGTGTATCGGGCATTGACAAAATCAACCCAATGGCCAATCTCTGACCGATATAGCCGCTCCAAGTGTAATTATGCAGATCAGATACCAAAAATACCCTGGAGCGTTCAGCCTTAGTCATGGTAGAACCAACGGTTACTGTAGCCGTCGACGCCGTAGCGATGCTGAGTGTGTGACTCGTGCTGCTGATACGAGTCCCTGTAGTTTGACTCGTGCCGCCGATACGGGTGATATCGCTCCCCGTAGTTTGACTCCGGCCCAGAGCTCGTATGGCGAGACCTGTGCCTCTTGCTTCTGTCAAACTGGTCGACGTCTACAGAATGCCATTGCTGCTGCCTGTGCCCTTGCGAATACCTTTTGTGATCTTGGTGATTGTACTGCAGAGAACGATCGTGATAAAACTCCTACTATTGTCGAACCTGATGTTGTCTCTCCTCTCCAAAGCGCCTCTTGGCCTCTTGGCTCTTAGCGTGCTTCAGCCGGCGCCTTTTGGAACGCGTCATATGGCCGGCTGGAGATTCCACCTTACGCTGGTCCGCGTTGCTTCGGGCGACCTCGGTGACGGTCTGGTCAGTCCAGGGGGCTGAGTCCATGCTGGCCATACGGTTCAAGGCGTGCGGTCGAGCTCTGCCTGGCAACGGAGCGCCTAGCGACAGGGCGATGTGAGTCAGCAGCAGGTTGGTCATGTGGCGGATTGCGATTGGCTCCCAGTGCACTCCGTCCTTGCGCCGTCTGCAACAAGGAAGCCACGATATCGATACGACGTCCTCTGGGTAAGCACCGGCTCAAATGTCTGGCCTGGATTTGGCTTTCCAGTTAACTTGTTGCATGGCCTGAACATTTGCCTTAAAGTAAAGCCCGGCCTGAGTCTAAACCGGCCCGGAATGACCCATAACGGGTTGGAACAATGCAAATTAGCGCCAATATACCACGAGAAAAATTTGAACTGCAGCCAGAATTAAGAAAGCAGTTTTAAGATGAGAATTTTAGATGGAGAGATTCGTTTTTGCTATGATGTTCAATTTTTAAGATATTCTAATTGCAGTCGTGTGAGGCCTGGGACCTGAATGAAAATTCCTAGCGTCATTAACGATCGTTCCTAGGTCCCATGGACTGAAAAACCTCTCGGACCTTTCTCTCATGAGAAATTATTTTACAATGAAACCAGAGCAAATAGTGCCACTTTGGACAGTTGTTTCTTGGACTCATAGTGGAATTTTTTTACCTCTACATTCGTTACTGACGAGCCTTTATTGATACAAAGTTTTTGAATTTTTACATTTTGGATTTTCACATTTTGTGGGGATTTTTACATTTTTTGTTGGATTTGTTGGGGATTTTAAATTTTTTTTGTTGGACTTGTTGGGGATTTTCTAAATTTTTTTGGATATGTTGGGGATGTTTACATTTTTGTCGGCGTTTTTGGGGATTTTGATATATATTTTTTTCTGTATCAGACGCAGAATCTAAAAGCGTGGAGAATAGGAGGGGAGAGATGCCGTGCAATCGAGATTGGCTGGTGCCTACCTGTGCAACTGGTGCCGCATGTGGAAGTGCAGGTCCATGACGTCGAAACCGTGGGCAGCGACCAGCTGTCGCATGAACAAATTGGCCTCCATCACTTCGTACGGCAGGATGGCCGTGAGGAAGTCGACCTGCTGCACCAGGAAGCCTCCACGCATGCTCAGCGACAAGGGCAGGGTGGTGGTGAAGATGACCCGGCTCGATGCGGGGAGGCTCTCGTGGAACAGCGACATCAGCGCCGACATGTTCTTCTGGTACTCGGTCACGCCGTTTGGACCCCACCTGCGTACGTACCAATCACATTCACGGACCGTTTTGCAGCCGTAAAACAATAACTGTTTACCAAACTGGGAAGGACTGTTGGGAGTAAACGGGGTAAACGTTGGGAATTTATTCGTGGAGTGAGGAGTTCTAGGCAGTACTACCCAGTTTAGTAAACAGTTTTTTTGAAAACTAGTGCCAAGGTTACTAAGTAGACATGAGGCTGAAGAAGTTTTACAGCCTATTTTTTATTACTTTGTCAACCTCGCCTAAGGTCTCCGGACTTTCTTGCACAAAACCGAAGACAATCAGTTGGAATTCTAGAGAATGCAATTATTTAATTTGGCATTTCTCAAGTATTTAAAAACATTTAAATTATTTAAATGCCTGATTGATTAACTCTTAATACCAATATCTTCAGGACTGTTGAAAACTTAATTGTGAATAGACTATTGCAGTACAAGGGAGGGACCGGATGATTTTAACTGGGAAGCTGTTGTTAAAGTTTTGGGAGTGGTGTTTCGCATGAATGGAGATAACTTGATCGGATTCCTGGTCCTCAACCGTGTGCCAGTGAGTTCGGAGGGGATTGGTGGTGAGGCTGGTTTACTCGGCAGGGCACTGAGTTCAACTTAGTTGGTCAGTTACATTTGCGGTGGTACAGGTGTTGTGGTAGCGACTGCGATGTACTTTGCTATAAGTGTCACATCACAGGCGTCTTTTGAATTGTCCCGGCAATGCGGTTGATTTAACGATTCGGGCTATTTAAAACAAAAAAGTTTTTTTTTGTACTATACAGGTATATACGTATGTTCGAGTGACCAAATTTGACTGTTTTTCCTTGCTCCTGCGATTTTAGACCTGGATTTTTTGACAAAAAATGAGGTCTTGTAAAAAAGACTTGCATGAAGTTCTTTCATGTGGCTGTAATTTTATGCAATTTGCATAAATTTGCGTCAGAATGACCTCCATGTGGGATTTTTTGTTTTTACTTGGACGTTCTTTTTTGTTTTTATATTTTTTTTGGGGTCCTGCTCATAGTTTTGGATGTGGCCACCAAATTCCAGCCAGGGAAAGCTGGATGGTTAGGATAAAACTTTTAAAGAAACTTCAGAAACTTCAGAAGCCTCTCTGAATTTAATAGCCTCTAGCTATGCTAGCAGGATCTACCACATTTTTTAAAAAAATTTGGCCCGGTACAACGGGAAATAACATGATTAAAAAACACGGAAAAAAGTACTTTGACTGCACACATCTTGCGCAAAAAGTAGATAAAATCAGCAATAACTTACCGAAGAGCAAATGTAGGGAAAAATTTTACATTAAAAGTGCAGAGATGTTGAAGGTTCCCTGACCTTCATTGAAATCGGTTCAGGCGTTTGGCCAGCATTGTGCAAACATAAACAAACAACATGGGAAGTTTTTGCTTCACTCACTTCGCTCAACCAAAAAAATGAATGACATGTTTTGGACGCCTAATGAGCGTAGTAAACGGAGGAAGACTTCAATTTGTTTACCATGAAAAAAAAAGCATGTTGTATTGTTTAGTTTGTGTGTTTGTTTGTGCTCGATAGACCAAACGGCTACTCTGATTGCAACAGAAACTTTCAGGAAACCTTCGAAAGCTCTGAACTTACACCTAATCAGGTTTTTAGTGTTTAATTCATTAAAAAAAAATCTTGAAATCTGCATTTTTGTGAATTTTTTGTAGTTATCGACTTTTTCAACTGATTGTTTGCTGTCTGTAGACCAAATAGCTTTGTTAATATCAATTGAACTTACAACGTAACTTTCAGATATCTCCATTTATAACTAATGAAATTTGAATGCAAAATTTTGGTGAAACTTTCAAATGTTTTGTTATAGTGTTATGGAGTCTGTTTTACCGGGAGGTTTAACGTCGGTCAAGCTTTTTAATCAATATTTTTTGGAGTTTTATCATAATTTCCCATGTTTTCCCTTCACCACTTGAATGTGTGTACCTTGCACGGTAACGAATCTATTGTCAAAGATAAAATAACCACGGAACTGGGAAAACAGGCACTTGTTGCTATTTAAGTTTTCCTGGCTTTTAAACCAGGAATATTTTATACCTTGATATTTTGCCAGTTGACTACTGAATGGAATTTACTGCCTTAAGTCTATTTAATATAAATGTAGAGTGCCAAAGGGCTGGAACTCTTTGTGCATATGGATTGGAGAAGAAACAAGGTGCAACTTACCGAAAAAAGAAAATTGTTGGGCGACTCTCATATCTACGCTTGGAGGTCAGCTTTCCAAAACATCAACAACTCATTTTTCTCTCCGCTTCCAACCCTCCTTTCTTCTCCAATCCACACACAAGGTAAAGTCTATTTAAGTTTGGCGAGAGATGATACACTAACCCAACAAGACCATCTGTAGTGTTGCGGCTAATTTCTAGTAAAGTAGAATTAATTTATGCATACCTGGCATGCAAGCTTATTGTAAAAAGAGGACTGTGTGAAAAGCTATCCTCGTAAAGTGACCATTTGTGACCAATAATTTGATTTGAATTTGAGTGTGTTACTACTGAATTTGCAATAGCTTTACTAGCCGTAGAATTACAACTTCAATGGCTTTAGTTATATGTTAGTATAGTTATACTACTTCTATTTCTGTCTTGGGGCAAAGATCAGGCCACTAAGCATTAAGGTTCTTGTCCCTGAAAATAGCATCAATGAATCGCCAGTAGTGTCGGCAATGTCACCAAACATAATCTTACCTAGATATGTCCCAAAGACACGAATTGAAGATGATGATATCAGGGGCAGGCTTCTTTCCGGATTTAATCTCTGCCAGCGCGTCTCGTATATCCCTCGTAATGCACTTGGTCACAAATGTGAAGTGCAGGTAAAAAGATTTATCCTATTCCAAAAGACAGTCAATTTATAATTAAAATCTCAGATCTCAAAGAAGTTTGTGCAAGTGGTAAAGACTTGACGTGAGGTCCCCAATCCTAAGTGTGTACTACAAAACAACCTTGTATTCTCGCATTTCTGTGAAGTCTCTTCCTCTGTGCAAAGTTGAGTTGGCCACAAGGGAATCATTAGCGAATGACTTTTCCAACTGAAACATTTAGGAGAAACATGAAAATATTTAATACACTGAAGACGTCCGATGGCAATAGCCCATATGTAATATCGTAGATGGCTTTTACTAGTTAATACCTTAGATTTGATGCATATTTCTGGCAAGATTGTATTATATGTCATCAACCACAACCAGTCTTTGTACATAGCTCGCACATCTGAAATATTGAAACCAAACAAAACCTAGAAGTTACAATTCCTGAAAAGTCTTGAATGCGCTTTGTAAGTCATACGAACGTACTGGAATCACCAAATAATAAGACACGTTTCCCAGCCAAAAGTGCCTTCATGTCTGTATCGAGAAAGATATCTGCCATGTCAAAGAAAAAACTAAACAAACCAAAACGATCTAACGAATGATAATATTATTAACGAAGCAATGCAAACACGCGCGCCTTGTCGACGCAAGGTCGTTTCAAGGTCATCGGCCATCAAAGCAAGAAATGCAACCATGCATCAGCGTTCAAAATTTTCTCTCAGCTCACCGCCAACTATTGTAAATCTTTTACTGGAAAAACGGGCTCTTATTGAACCATACGTCAACTGAAAAGCAAAATCTGAAATTTTTAACACATGCGCTATAATACTAGGACTTCGCCGTAACGCTATATATAGCCATTAGCCACGTTGTTGGAATTGGTTACTATTTTTTGTAGGACCGCAATAGAAAACATCCACAACAGATAATACATTATATACATTTTTTATTTAATCTGTAAAATGGCAACAACTGCGCCTACTTTGCCAGCTCTTTGATTTTGCCAGTCGGATACTTTTTTTTTCTCAACTATTCGTGGAAACATAGGCATCTCTTGTAAATTTCCACGAAACTTAGAGGATTACCTTTGCGAGGTTTCAACTCAAAAGTGATATCATTTTGAGCTCAATTAGTTCCGATGTTTTCTTGGAAACCGCGTTTTTGTGGTAGAATACTATATAAAAATTTATGGAATTTTGTCACACTTTAAAACTTTTTCCAATGACGTTTAAAAAGTTTCAACAAAGATCGCTTTATATTTTGAACGCGAGCTGGAAAGTCGGTCATACTTGAAATTCAATTATTTTGGTGATTTTTTTCAATCATAACTAAAACCATCTAAAAATATTGAGTTCAAAGAACTGGTATTTTACTGCGTGCGCAAAATGTATGCGACTCTGGTCAAAAATATTTATTACCTATAATCATGATTTGAAAGTTTCACTAAACTTGAAGTAGACTTTTGGCGCGTAAAGTGTGAAAATTTCCATCAATTCTGGAAAATTTAGCCGTTTAGCCTACAGACAGCAATCAAACAGGGTTAAAGTCGATCAAATTAGCAAAAATTCGAATTTCAATGGACGACTAGTGATCAAGGAATTCCAGAGTCAATCAACGTTGGGGGACAATGCTTTTCTTATGGTGTTA
>QKMV01001718.1:0-15097 GCA_003287335.1 Lednia tumana
TACTTAATATTTTCTCAAACAATAATCGACCCTGTCTTCCAAAATTCATCTGGGTTAATAAACTAAAATTACAAATAGCTTCTTTTATATTAATGATATTCTTATTATCTGTTTATTTATTATGAACTGAATTCCATCTTATATGTCCCTGCTTCTCAACCTACCCGACCAACTATTTAAAATCTGGCTTATTTCTTTAATAGCAGGATCCAATAGCAGGATAACAGTTTTTTTGAAAAGACTCTTAATTCTTGCCGTCTTACGTAAGAAATACTACGATGGGTATCCACTTTTTCACGAAGTTCTAGTTGGTTCAGAATGTACTTGCATTATTTGAACCGACGATCATTTACAATGCCCATGTTACGTTTATATCGGATTGATTGTTTATTTGTTGTTTAACGACGCACTCAACTCTTCACCCTGTGGAATTCGTCACATGGCGTTGGTGAATGATAGGATGATAATGGGAGCAATGATAACCCTGATAGGGAAGAGGAGAAACCCGGTGCCGGCACGTAGCCTACTCCTGTCGAAAAGCAACAAGGAGACCACCGTTTAACGTCCCTTCCGAAGGACGGTACAACTCGAACAGCATGGGATTCCTCCACTAATCCGTACTGTCGAGAGGTTGATATCAAGAGGAGTGAAGCTGTTGTACTAGATTCAAATCCTCTGGCCTCTAACCTCTCTCCGGAACAGAGCTGAGTCTTGGAATGAATGATCACCCATATATCCTCTGATCCAGTGCAATGTTGCTTAACGTCGGTGATCTCAAGATAACCGGTATATCCAACAGGCCAAACCCGTCTATAAGATTAGCTTGATATGAGAGAATGGTTTGCAGCAGAAAGGAGCTGTCACATGAACTGGACAGCACAGGCCTCTTTCCCCACAAATAATCTTTTGAAGTGAACTTTGTAATTTTAGAAAAGCAAGATATTCTATTTAATTACCTTGACAATGCTTACTTAGTCCAGCTCAACTAAAATGTCACCAAAAAATAGTTTAGTTGGCTATAAACTAATTTTGTCGGTTTACAATTCCGGTTTCAATCCCGGTTGCTATTGGCCGAATTCACACAATTACACTGCCTGGCTAAGAATTGTTACCCCCTGACTAAGTAGTCAGTACAATTTTCAAAAAAACTGTTGTCTTAACTGGGTAAAACTGTTAAGAACTCCACTTTTAAGGTGCTAAGATTACGAAATAGACATGTGCCTAACGAAATGTATAATTATGTACAAGTTTAACACGTGATCACCGTGCGAAAGCCAACCAATTGCTTAAACTGCATTCCCAAATTTTAACCTCCAGTTAGCAGCTAACCGGAAATTGTAAAACAGGACCCTGGATTAGTAGATTTCCATATACAAAATGAGCTTGTTGCCACCAACTGTGACTCGAGCAATGCTGGTTGAGTACTCTTTATAATGTAAATTTAAACTATTCCTTGTTACACCTCTACCTGTAAACAGTGTTGTTTGCGTACATTTTAATTATCCCCATGGCTATATAACGATAGTTATTCGAGCTTGATTGTTTGGCGAGAAACATTACACCGGACATTCAAGTGTGGTTGAATCAGGTGACACCTTCTAGACTTTTAACCGAGCAATGAATGTAATTATAAAATTTTTGAGACCCATATCTCCTGACTAATTTCAGCACTATACGGTTTTCAACAGTTTAACCCAGTTATTAACAGTTTTTTTAAAAATGAATGTAATTATTTGTAGAAAACCGCAAATTTAAGTTGTAACGAGGTGGTATCCCTCGCCGTATAGCTTACATATACCTACACACCGGTCTTAATTTTGGACTGGGTTTTTTTGTAACACTTTCAAGGAGATTTAATAATGGTTGTAAAATTTAAAGAGTGTGGCGTTATATTAGTGTTGCTTTATTTTCAACAAGTTTAAGACATACCCAAAATACCATTCGAATGTTTGCGTCCATTTCCGTTAAAAATATATTCTATCTCATTTGACGGTATAAGCCTATTAGCATACAAAACTAATTTCAGCAAATGTATTGCATGTATGAACATCACCTTGATCTTTCAGAAAATGACCGAGACAAATAAATTAATACATTTTAACTATAAATTGTTCCATCATTCTATTTACCCATATGACTAGAGTGCCATATATAAGCATTTGTGGTGAAAGTCCTGCGAAATATACCCTTGGTATGAGTATTAACTAGGTTTTTTATTTAGAAATGAGAAATTACATGTTTTAGTCAATTGGTATCGATGAAATTGCACCTTTCAATTCTGTCTGTACCTCTTCTGCAGCTGCCTTAATAAACGTGGGTATGTTAACATCTACGGGTATACCCGGTCCCCAATATACTGCAGACCCGAAAACCTATATAGATATACTAAACGATAAGTCATGTAAACACCAGTAGCTTCTCATATTTTCGTTAAAAAGGTATTCCTCAAATTTCTGATTAAGATCGTCGAACATGTGCAAATGTAACCTTCCCGTTCTAAAGGTATATAACTATAAATTATCCTAATACCTACATAACAATCTTCAAGAAAAAATATGTTGACACTTAAAATATAGTCATTGACGTCGGCACATGTGTTTCATGTTGGCACTAACAGATTGGTCATTTGGTTCGGTCTGGTCAATGTTCATGGCTAACAGGTTCCTATTCTAACACGTATTCAGTAAAGAAAGAGCCGTTTATGTGGATTCGAGATTCTAGCATAGGTGTTCAATTTCCTTCTGTAGTTCAAACATCAAGATAATGTTCCTGTATCTGTCAAAGCTCGATCGTTGCGGAGTAACACTGAAAGTTTAAGTCAGGCAACCCAGTAGATTGTGCTTCATGTTATTGTCAATCATGTAGACTTATACTTGCATGCGTTTTTCTTGGACACATAATGTACTTCCCATGGCCTAGGCAAGGAAGAGAAACCCAGCTTTTGCTATCTTTATCAGTCAAAATACCTAACATTGCCAGGCACCTATTCTCGACAAACCTTTGGATTTGATCATCAAAAAATGTGTATTCCCCAGCGATTGACTTGTTAAAGACAGACAAATCTTCAACATTTCGGCTTTCACACCCGTGTACAACAATTTACCTCAAAAGAGACCATTATGAAAACCTTGGCAATTGGCAGTGTTCCTTTTATCAGTCGGTTATAGTAACGGGTCTAGCCTGGTCCCTAGGCTTACTTGTATTCAAATACTGTCGTAAACTAGCAACATTGATGGTGATAACTAGATAAGAATCTTCTATTTTTCTAGTTTCCTTCACATTCAAGTATAACTAGACGTGTATTTTAACGATTAAATTGGTTTTATTGCAGTACATATTGGCACAAGTATCTTAATGACCGATAGTAAACTAATGTTTAGACTGTACCTGCATCTCCGTGATTGCTAGGACTCTTCGATGGCTCCTGATGGCCCTTGGTCGGCCTCCTCTGCTCATCTTCGTCTCGACCCGGTGATCGAAACAACCCAATGGGACTGATGCAATTCTGCGGCCCCCCATTGTTGATGTTGTTGTAACTGCTGTAGTATCGATGCTGAAGGAGCAACGCGTATTGCTGGAAGGCTGACAGGTTGTTGTGAGGATGTGGGGCGAACAGCCTCGGTACGGACGGGGGTGGTAAACAGGGGTCGAAAACGCGCCTGTCCATTACTAAAGTCATCACTGCACTTTGCACACGGGGGTGAATGCGTTTGGAGTCTTTGGGGTTGCACGCGTACTGTTTTTCGGTTTTCTCAGGAACGAATCATCGATGTGTTGTCTGTTTTTTTTATTTGGGAGCGGAGATGTCGGTTTTTTGCGCACAATTGCGGCTGTGTAAAATGAAAACTGGCTTGCTTGTAAACACCTTTGACGGGATTTTTGAATTCGAACTTATTCGGAGATCGAATGTGACACGTTGGCAAGTGACGTTAGCTTTTCAAGCCGTCACAACTGAGTTTCATTTCGTACGAAACAGTTGTCACGCAACGGTTGACCGCGTCACTTGACTCAAATTAGTTCGTCGTCGACGAGTTTTTCGTAAGTCAGCTGATTCCAAGAGACACAATAATTCTTTTCCCGATCTTCTCCAGTGATATGCTCGTCCATGCGTCCCCTCAGATATCAAGACCCCGACTAAACGGTCCAGATGATCATGTGCTTTTCGCCGTTCACACTAGATTCTCGCTAGAGCCGTGGCCAGATGGGTCCCCCCTCATTTCGATAGCTACGAATCAAGCGACAAAGGGGCGTGTACTTGTCGCTCATTGGTCGTTCCCATAGCGACCGCACTTGATTAAAGTTGCCCGACGTTTCACGGAGGGGTGGGAGAAGCGTGTTATTTTTTGTTTGAACCGCGGAGGGGAAAGACAGATGACATTGTTAGTGATAATGAGCCTGATTAATTCGATCTTTAATTGAAGCGATCTGTGATTAGTGTTGTTAGAAGTGTTGGGCACGCCGATGGACGTTTTGACGTCTTGACAGAAATCATTTCGTACTTTTTATTTGACGCTCTGCATTTTTACTATATACGATCATAAAGAATAGGGTTAATTTGAAATGCAGTTTATTTATTGTGAATCGCTATGATTGATGGTCCCTGACTTGGCCTATGGATTCGCGCTTGCTCGACGTACAGTGCCGATCGGAAAACAATTCTATTGTACTTTTTACACCTGCATGCTGGCTTTTTTCCATGTGTGAAAACGGTTTTGAAATATTCGTCAATTTTCTTTTATTTTACTATGGTCCTCATCACCGAGCTGCATTATTAATGATGTCGTAGGCCTTGAAGAAAGGATTAGATACCAGATTTTTTCCGCAATGATGCGTTTCACTGATTCTCAATTCCGAATTACTTCCAGCAAAAAAATCGGTACTGATCGGGTATAGTCTTTGCTTTAGTTAGAGGTGCACGGAATTTTGACACGTTTTAATCCTCGCACTTGTAAGTAGGTATCCGTTGTAAACATCCAAAACATGTTATCTATCAATAGATGGGTCTGGCTACGTTGTCAAATATCTCGGAGACCAAGTGCAACACTCACATGCCATATTGCTATACTTTTAATTGATGAGTTGGGGAGGCAATTTGGTATTTGGCAACACAGCTCTGTGCTCGAGTCAGCGACACGGGTAGAAAACCCGAGTCCTGTCAATTAAACATTGATTTCAATACAGATAAACCTAATCACCTCTAATTCCGTGCACTCCTAACTAAAGCAAAGACTATAGATGCCCGATTTTCGCCGTCGTGCCAGGGGCAAGAACAAAAAATATCGTCTCGCTTTAGTTCCAAAAACCCTTCCTCACCGTTTCACCCCCGCTGTTCACATCACCATAATCATATACGGAAAGAAGTGAGCCAATCTTTTCTCCCTATACCCGTGCCTAAAATGAAAACTTTTCCGCAAAGGGGCCCATTCTTTGGGCTCGTTTTATAGCACTGTACCTCAAGCTGCAAGCTCTAATGAATATTTAATAACCAGATCAAGTGGAATTTGCAAATGTCACCCTTAAGCACGATTACTCCGCACCAGCAATAAACTCCAATTTAACTTTCAAGTGTTTCGCCCCAGCCCCGCGGTTAACTTTCTTGGCTAACTTCGGGTGATTCTCTATCGAAACGGAAGGCCGTAAGCCACTTAGTGGCCACGTGAATTATTTTATAAATATTCATTCTTATTTCATTTACATATAAACGATAAAATGTTATATTATTTCGTTAGTGCAAGCTTTAATGTGTGTTAGAGGATTAATAAAGTTTTTGAGAAGTTTATGAATGATGAAATAATTATATTTTACAGACGTGAATACGAAATGTTGAAAAAGATTTCCATACTTAGTTTTCCTTGTGTTACCAGATTTAAACATTTTCTCATGTAGGTACTTTGCATACTCGAGTATATAGATAGATATAAACCGGAGAGATCTGCATCTGTTTCGGCATATAATATTATAAGTAGTACTATATACTTAGTTTAGTACTCTTTACTTGTTCTCGTAGCCATATCATTAAATGTCTATTAATGTACAACCTTCTTAAAATCTGCAGTCAAACCATAGAATAAACAAGCATTTTTCTATGGTCAAACGTATGCTTTGGGGCCTCTTTAGGAAATGTTGAAGATTTCTATTTTTATGCGTCAATAAACGAGAATTGACAATCATATATAGGTACTGATTATCTACACTTCCATATGTTTTACGATGGTTTTACCACAGAACAAGCATGAAATTAGTTCATGAACTTGAAAAATACCAATACGAATATGTATTTTGTTCCAAGTTTTAGTTCCTATATACTGGTATTCTATTGCAAACGTTTTTATATTATGAAGTTAGTATTCAAATATGCATAAAATCCACGAAAAAACATAAAATATTACTAAACCTGTGCATAGGTACCTTACATTGGATGTAAAACACACTATTATTGTACTATACCAAGGTAAATAATAATATTGTATAATCATGCATTTTCCGTTGCATGTTTCTGAGTCTATAAATACATACTTTACTATAGTTACACCTTATACGATACCTACTTGTACGTATGAACTAATCAGACTGGCTTACCCCAATAAATATTACTCTCGGTATAGCTAAACCTAAAACCTCAACTCTGTACTGTTCTGTTTTGCGTTTCCATTACCACAAAACTGCAAAGGACACCAAAGAGACTAAATATCTAGGTGAATCCTTGTGGAACTAAAAATAGGAAAGAGTTTAAATTCATTTTTCGATCAATCCCTTGATGCCCCAGATCATACACATGTAGTATCTTTACCACATCGTCGTCTATTAAGCAGAAATAAACCACATCAATTACCGGGCACATCGGAGTACCCTCACACCGTGCAACCACGATAAAGCAAACAAACAGCCCCACCACACAACGATCAAACAGCGCTGCTGTCGACCATAACTCAATCCAAACATAAATAACGCCAAACTCCCTTTAGTTACCCCAACCCCGCTACAAAAACCTTCCCGCAATTCGTTCCTATCAACTAAACACCAATCGATTTTATATCTATCTATCTACCCCATCCGAAAATCCCTCCCTATTTCTCTCCCATCCTAAAAAAATAAAGAACCTATCTCGCGCCATTAATTTTATATAAAATAATATTTTATATCGATCTGTGGCGACGTAAATAATTTAACGTCTTCATTATTTCCAATCATCCTAGCGTGGCCCATGCTAAATAAGTAAAATGTTTAGGTTATAAAACAATAGAGGTTATGAGTCGATCCCACTGCCATCTGTTTTAATTATCTGAGCGCGTTGCACCGCCTTCTATAAGCCGGTAATTGCTCGATAGGAGGCCGTGGCTGGGGAATGGCAGGGTGTTTAGAGCCGGTCGACCAAGGCAGAGTGTCTGGAGTCGGGGATATGAAAGATGGGTGGATCGTGACATGAAAATAATAAAGTTATTATATCGGTCGCTCATCATGGTCTATTATAGGGTGGGCAATAAGGAACTCTGATGTTTGGGTTTCTGCACGTTGAACATTTTGGAAGGCGTTTGCGTTTTAGTTTCGGTTTTTTGTTTTTGGGAATTTTCGTTGCGGACTTGACATCTCGCTAGAAAAGAAAAACAGTTTTCTCTCTCTTTCTGTCTCTGAAACTTTATAATACACTCATTATCTTGATTGAAGTAGATTAAAGTTAAACATGCCCATGGGTTTGTAAAAAAAGTGGAATTAATTATGAAAAAATCACAAAAACGTGATTGACAAGAAAGCAGCCGAAGTGATTGCGCTAAAAATGTGTATCAGCTCTAAGTTGAGATCTTGTCAAAGTACCCTGTAAGGTTCATTAAAATCTACACAGCCATTTGGCCTAAAACAGTCAGTAGAAAAGGTCAGCAAACATAGTAAAAAAACGTGTTTGAGTATACGGGCTAGGTAATTATGATTCATTTTATAGGTTTATGCTACGAATCATAATTTAATTCACATGTTACATCACCGTTCAGCCACGCTTGGTAGAGTCCAAGAGATGTGCGAATATACATTATTGTGTGATGTATATTCGCATGGCTGTCAGAGTCACCGTTTTTTCAATCGCAATTTATGCATCGATCAAAATGTATATACGGGTAAAAACTAACACCAGACCATTTATGACAGCCTGCTAAACTATTCCCTACTTCCCTTCATTCTACCTCAATATTGGTCTCTCCAGTGAACTCAGACCTTTTCGTATTTCCCTTCCCTTCGTTCGACAAATTCGTTCCCATTTTCCTTTAACTTTTTCACACCTTTCCACTTGATTTGCCTCGCACAATCCAATAGAACCAGTTACCATTAAACGCACAAAACGTTTTGAAAAATACACTCCACAGTCTGTAAGCTGCATGATACATAATATTTTCAATTAAAGAAAAATCTGTCTGCTCGGGTTTCGCGTATAGTCTTTGCTTTATTCAATTTTTGAGACTCATTTCTCCTGCCTAATTTCAGCACTATTGTTTTAAAAAAAAAACTGTTAATAACTGGGTTAAACTGCTCACTAAACTGCCAACGTTTCGCTAACTATTCTGATAGCTTCATCGGGGCTAGTCTGGCAGATGTTTTACGTGAGCAAGAACTTATATACAGAAATACAAAACAATCCTAGCAAAGCTTACTTAATATTTTCTCAAACAACAATCGACCCTGTCTTCCAAAACTCATCTGTTTTTTGTTTTTTCTTTAAGTCTTTGCTTTAGTTAGGGGTGCACGGAATTAGAGGTGATTAGGTTTATTTTTATAGAAATCAATGATTATTTGACAGGACTCGGGCTTTCTACCCGTGTCGCTGACTCGAGCACAGAGCTGTGTTGCCAAATACCAAATTGACTCCCCAACCCATAAATTATAGGTTTAGCTATATGGCATGTGAGGGTTACGCTTGGTCTACGAGATATTTGACAACATAGCCAGACCCATCTATTCTGACAGATAACATGGATACTTACAAGTGCTAGGATTAAAACGTTTCAAAATTCCGTGCACTCCTGACTATGAAAGCAAAGGCTATACGTTGCTCATACCATCTTAGCCAAACTGACATGACATCTCTGACTGGGGCTCAAATCTCCGAGCTGAGGGACAATGGACCACTAGCGTTCCAGAGGCGATCAACATTGGGGGATTTTTAACGCCAAAATACAAGCATTGTCCCCCAACGTTGATTGACTCTGGAATTCCTTGAGCACTAGTCGTCCATTGTAATGGACCACTAGCGTTCCAGAGGCGATCAACATTGGGGGATTTTTAACGCCATAAGCAAAGCATTGTCCCCCAACGCTGATTGACTCTGGAATTCCTTGATCACTAGTCGTCCATTGTGAAGTGAAATAAATATTTCGAAACGTAACAGTTAGAGCTTGATTAAATGGTTACTTTTTCTTTAAAGAAGGTTAAAAGTACCAAACTTATTTGAATATTTAGAAATATTTTCAAATATTTCAGGAAAGAATATTAATTGTAATCACACAGTCTGCTATGTCAAATTCCCGTGTGAGTGCAAATTCTGTATTGTGGACCATTCTGTACAAATTTAGCTGTTTCAAGCTCTTTAGACTCTTGTCCTTATGCCTAATATCAGCACTATTCTAAAAAAAGCTTTAAAAAACTGGGATATAATGCTAAGAACTCCACTAAAAAATTCCCCAACGTTTCGCAAACTATACTGACTGAAGCCACTTACAGACTAAAGGCCCTGAAGAAGTGGACAGAATTAAATTCTTAAGTCTCGTGTCTTCTGCCTAATTTCAGCACTAGTTTTCAAAAAAACTGTTATTAAATGGGTTTAACTGCTGAGAACTTCTAACAAACAAACTGCCAAAGTTTCGCTAACTATTCTGAAAGCTTGACAAGGAGTAAACTTTTAAAGCCAATTACACGGCTAGCAAAAATTGTAAGAATATTAAAATCACTTCAAAAATACCTGCTTACTCGAGGTCTTGAACCCCGGACCGTTTGCTTACCGGGCAAATGCTCTACCACTCTACCACTCTACCACTCTACCACTCTACCACTGTACATTGCTTAGCTCAGTGGTAGAGCATTTGCCCGGTAAGCAAACGGTCCGGGGTTCAAGACCTCGAGTAAGCAGGTATTTTTGAAGTGATTTTAATATTCTTAAAATTCTGAAAGCTTCTTCGGATTATTGCCCCGAAGAAGCATTCAGAATAGTTAGCGAAACTTTGGCAGTTTGTTTGTTAAAAGTTCTCAGCAGTTAAACCCAGTTACTAACTTTTTTTTTGAAAAGTGGACGGAATATTTCGCGAAACGCGGAGAAGTGGACTTGTTAGCATTCTTACCTAGATTTTAAAACATTTTTTTTTAAATAAAGCGATCTTTTTACTGCGAATTTGCCGAATCATCTACGTCATCTTTAGGCTTCAGTTCGGACTTCGGAGAAACATTTACACATTATATGGCAAATAGCGCAGACAGCGCAAATAGAAATGTATACAGAGTGTAGGTTAAGCTCACATTTAATCCGAAAAATCAATTTTTGTAACGAGTTTAATAAAAAATATTTTAAAAAAACCAGCCACAACCCATTTGTCGATGGCTTGTTCCGACAGCAGCACAACAGAATTTTTTCTAGGCACAACACATTGTGTATCGCTACACCACAGAGCTTACCCACAGTCTAGCGTTATTTACTGTCTTTCGATAATCACTATATTAAAGTACAAAAGGAATTGGCTGGAAACCGGTGATTATCCGAAGCTATGAGCCGAGCGATCGGCATTTTGTGTACCGAGCAACGAGCATCAATCATCATCCAGTCTCCGCCAGGTTTTTAAACAGCTTGTGCTTTATGGCATGAATAGATATAGCTTATCGGGGCACACCATCTTAATTGTTGATGTCTTTATATTGTTGGATGCCGGACGGAGAACGGTTCAGGCTTTGAACCATCTCATCCAACGTGGTCGGTAAGATATAGGCGTTGTCTTTGCGTTATTCAGTCTATCACACGTTGTCCAGAAGATGAACGTAAACATCTGTAGACACATGCCTACTTCCTAATCTTAGCAATAGTTTTCAGAAAAAATGTATATGTACCTAAACATCTGTAGACACATGTCTACTTCCTTATCTTAGCAATAGTTTTCAGAAAAAATGTATATGTACCTAAACATCTGTAGACACATGCCTACTTCCTAATTTTAGCAATAGTTTTCAGAAAAAATGTTTACCAAACTGGGTAGAGCTGTTGATAAATTCCCAATATTTCGCGAAGTGTTTTGTAGACATCATCATGGGCACTTCTGACAGAAAAATGGAACTGACAGCTAGTATATAAGGACATATCTAAAGACATGTATACAAGAAATGTCTGTGTACCTAAACATCTTGAGACACATGTCTACTTCCTAATCTTAGCACTATTTCAAAAAAATGTTTACTTAACTGGGTAAAACGGTTCATAAACTCCCAACGTTTCGCGAAATTTTCTGTAAGCATCATCAAGAAGCCCCTACCAGTACATGCCAGTTCGTGAATTGACAGACATTTATTAGTGGACTTCTTAGCAGTTTTACCCAGTTTAGTTCACTTTAAAAAAAAAAAGAATTGAACAGTCTATAACACAGTATTTAGCTTTCCAGCAGCACTGAAGATTTCGCAGAACAGTCGATAGTTACTGAATGAAAGTATATACACATGATGAAACCATGCATGGACACTCAATTGTATTCCTTCACATGCCAGCCAAATTGTGGTAAAGTTCCTTGACCAAAAGGGTGCAGCCATCTTCTTGCCCGCTTCCTTTCCATTCCCGGCCCCTCCTGACAATCCGCAAGGCTTATTGTAGTCTTCCCGAAACCAAAAATGTACATTTAGTGATGCGGATGCAGAAGATAGTCATATGGTTTGACAAGGATTAAACATTTAAAGCCAAATACGTGGCTAGTAATAATTTTAAGAATATTAAAATCACTTCGAAAATACCTTGCTTAGCTCAGTGGTTAGAGCATTTTCCCGGTTGGTAAAAGGTCCGGGGTTCGAGTCCTCGAGTAAGCCGGTATTTTTGAAGTGATTTTAATATTCTTAAATATCATATGGTTTCTTTGAAACGGGTCAGTGCGAGTCTAACTAACTGAGGTTAACATTTAGTTGTAGGCCGATTACACCAACAGAGTTTAATTTAAGCTAAGGTTAAGCTAAGCTTAAGTCTCCTCAACAATCATGTGCAGGAGTGTAGGAACACACACGAAAAACAAATTGTTCCAATTGTGTACAAGTGTCAAGATACCGTTGGTGAACAGGGGAGGTAAGAATTGTTGATGGAGGGAGTTCTGCATATTTTCTATGAGCCCTCAAGTCCACAGTTCTGCTGATAGCAAATCGGGAAGAGTCACGTCTCAAAAGTGGGAAAGAGTCGAACGAAACGTTAAAACGAACGTTAAAACGAGTCGGCCATGGAATGGTGCAGAGGAAATATCCCATCACTGGCTGGAATGGTCGGTGGTTTTAACCACGGGACTGACCGGGATAGCAGCTGTCACCTGGATCCTCCCGATGGCCGATTGCAAGAGAGACTTGCTACCAATACTTAGGTACCATGTTTATATTCTGTCAAAGTGACTATAGACCATTAAGCGTAGACATGAACCTCTAAATGGGTGTACCACAGCCAGGAATTAACCAATCAATTATCACGCTACTTCCCGCGCTTGAAGGTGAATTCAATTTCATTTCAATTTCCAAGCTCGATAGACGGTTTGCTGTAGCGCATTAAAATTCGTTCTGACCCACGGTATAAATAATTTCGTTAATCGTTCCTTTAGGCAGTTTTTTTTTTGGGTTTGTCAGCATCGAACAAAGACTTCTTATGTCCTTCCAACCAAAGCCCACAGTTTGATGAAAAAGAAAAAATAACGCAACCATTATAAATTATATCTCCTCACTCTTTCTCTTGTTATTTATTATTAAGAAATTGTTTCTGGTCTCAATTTTAATAATCGATCGGCACTAAAGACATCACATCGCAACCTGTATATTAAAAATGCTTGGCTTCACGATAAAAGTCCAGGTATAACATATAACATCAAATACACCGTATGTTTTCTGAACTAAATAAAGGAAAACAGAGTTGATGACTGATAAGTGAATTAAGTTATAATCTGGCCGGATTCAAAATTACATAGAAGAAAACTGTTCCCCATCGGGTAATTATAGGGTATGTCGTTTCTGGCGCTCAGGGCGCCATCGCGTAAACTACCTTCAATCATCTCTCTATACCCGAGACATCCACTGAGCACCGACTGACTGAGATGTTTCGTTTTCGTTTCGTTTCTTTTTGATCTGCTCCCATTTTATGAGAATTCTCTAGTGTGCTTTGTAGGCATTAAGTCGGCGTGCTGAAGCGGCTTGATCAGAGTGTATAATGTTACTACTTATCTGATGTCAAATACTAATGTGTCTTATTTTAAAACCAATTAGCACCTTGATTAATTAATAGAAACACGCGAACAATATTTTTTTTGCGCTGCTGTGCATATAAGTACGTCAGCCGTAAAATGTCACATTCAGATTGATTCGTTTATCTGAATAATTAGTGTTAGTGTAATTACCGCAATCAATTGGTTTGCCCAAACCATTTTCTAACCCGTTTTCTAAACTGTTTGTGATATAACGTGTATTTGGTTCCCCTGTCCAACACTTTTTACACTTCTTCACGCCTTTGAGTCCCAGCTTACTGATAAATTAAACAGTAAAATTCAACTTTTTATAAACAGTAACAAAGTTTTGGACAGGCGAGCATTTTAACTTATAAAGTCTACAATGGAAAATCAAATTAATTAAACTAGAAACTTACCTGCACAGAAGCAATTAATCTCAAAATATTAAAAGTATAACATAAACTCACAGTTTTATTGGTATAAAATTGTTAATTCCATTTTAATGAAAAAAAAAGTTACTAAACAATGTACCTACTTTAAGCAAAAACCAGGTATTAAATTTTTGAGACTCATATCTCCTGACTAATTTCAGCACTATAGTTTTTAAAACTATAGTGTCTTATAAAGGTATTATAATAAATGTAATCAAATGTAAACAATTCATCAAACTAAAACTCAGCAGTTTAACCCAGTTATTAACAGTTTAAAAAAAAAACATGTATCTTTTGACGCTTGCTGTAATATCTTCATTCCATGTCGAACTTTGTAAAATTTGGAACTTGAAGAATATTAAAATCACTTCTAAAATACCTGCTGACTCGAGGACTCGAACCCCGGATATTTGCTTACCGAGCAAATGCTCTAACCACTGAGCTAAGCGATGCACAGTCTTCGAGTAAGCAGGTATTTTTTAAGTGATTTTAATATTCTTCAGATTAATACTAGCCGTGTATACGGCCTGAAAACTGTTTAATCCTCGTCAAATTTGGAACTCTTTACGGTCAAATCAACTTTCTCACCCCAGCTGACTCCGTCCTTCGAAATATCACCCTTTTGGCGCCCTTTTAAGACGGCATTTTGTGTTGTTTTCGAATAGATTTGATCCTATACTGATGACTGTATTATTAGTTTAAGTGTCTAGAACGACGACGCGACAGAGTAACCTTTTCCTCGAGATGTCTATCATCAATTTGGTACCAGTCACTTAAAACTAGTAATCATATCGAATAGCAAACAAGGTGTACACGGAAATTGTGGACGAATCTGATCGGACAAGATTGCTTCACAAGTTACAACGTGTTCGTGGAGCGATTCCGAAATGTGACAGGGAACTCCGAACATGCCCCGTGCGCATTTAACATCAAGCTATTGGCTATAAAACGCCGCGAAATCATGTTTCGGATTGCTTCCAAGATTAAACTAATTCAAAAGTCACCTAATTTTGTGCTATGGTTTTTTAGTGGCAGCTGGAAAAAAAGCTTACGATTTTGAGATTTTTTTTAATACTGCAGACAAACAGTAAGTGAAAGAGACGCTAAGCTGGTTAATTCCACAAAGAATAGACGATTTTCATAATTCCCAATCCAGAGTTAATCAGTACTAAATAAAAACGTATTCCCATAAGAAATGCATTGCCAAACAAATTTTGACCGTCCTAACGGACTCGGGAAATAGCTTTT
>QKMV01001719.1:0-15095 GCA_003287335.1 Lednia tumana
AGCGCTGCTCAGCGGCACTGGTCAGACCCACAGACCATGAGGAAGTGTATAGGTACTCGACGAATATGCCACATATTGCTGTCCATGCCTCGGGAAGGTACCTATTGCATCTCTGAGGAACGGAAGAAGAATGTCCTTGACATATGGCCAAGCCAACTGATGACCTCTTGCTTCGATATATATCCCAACCATACCTCTGCCACCACCGTTGACCTATTGGTCATCTCTGCTCGACGCTTGACCGCATTGGCACTCGTAGATACATTCCGTAATGGTAATTTGGTGCGGTGACACTAACGTTAGGAATGAGCCGTGTCGAGTTTGGGAAATAGTTTATTATGCAAGACAAACAGTTAAAATGTTAACTCATTAAAGCACGTGTGCAAGTTTTCATTCATGGAAACGTTTTGGATCTCACACTTTTACTGTGTTTCGTTTTACACGCGACAGGAGGTCATGAGATATGTCGTGTTTCTTTCATTTTCTTGTACCATAAACTGACGAGTATAAATGTTCTACAGTGAAAATTAACATCTAGTGGTTTATAATATGTATGGCCGGGTCCCGTGATTATTCATGTCTTATCTCGGATGCTTTGGTGGGAATAATCTCGAAATACGCCGACACCGCATCCGCGAATGATCAGGCTGCAGCATCGATGAAAAACGTTTCTTCCCCCAAATGCAAGTAATACGTGCAAGACATTTCGTGATCGCTAGATATGATCACCGTACAGCACTTGACCTCTGAAACAATGCAGTTTTTTCAAACGCTTAATATATTATGTTGCCGTGAACAAAGTATCGAATCAAGTTCTGTGCTCGCGAGAAGACGACGTTTCGCGAATGGCAAAGGTCACTTAGGAATAATTATAATTTGTTGTCATATGTCTGACCTTAAAAATAACCTTTTGAACAATAATATATAATACGCAATTGGCAAAGCTGTCTACCGTTTTTGTTTTCTCCTACATCTCAAGCTTCATTATGTTACGCTGTACGCTGTATATAAATATTGTAGCCGATTGAACTGTAAAAAGAGCAATCTGTTTTATCTGACCTATTCCCGTTGGTCCTGCTCAAAATCAGGTGAATCGATCGTGCTGAAATATTTCGTGCATTCGCATTGAGCCGAGAGGATAATTTTCCTTCCGATCACTCCGATTAAAGTTTTTGTAAGCGCACACATTAATTGACTAAAACAGACGATTAGAATATATCGCGAATAAAAAGCGAACCCACATAGTGAGTGGATACTATATAAGTAGTAAACTCCCTTCTCTGAATCATATCTTTGATCAAAGAGCATACTTTTTTAGAATGGATTGTCGGTAAACAACACAATAGCAGTGTGCAGATCATAAATTAGAAATCGAACAATGGCATACGAGATCATTAGCTTAATGCAGTCATTGACATCCAATCATCCATTCTGCTTCATCGGGTGCCTTTTGCTGGCAGCAGCTGACTGCTTGATCATGGACGCGATGGCTCCGAGATCGAGTCCCGGAGGACGTTCTTTGGCCTCGCTGCACGTCTGGTTCATGGGGAACATGTAGGCGAGGTCGATGTCATACCGGGGCAGCTTATCTCTGAGGTACGATACCACGTTGGGCTTCAACTTATCTTCGCGACTCATTAGGAAGCTGGACAGATAGCGAGGGCTCTTATTTTTCTCCGCGCAGTGGAGAAGCAGAGCCCAAGATGTGTAGTCCGAGTCCAGTACGTACGTGTTGTAAATGCCTTCGTCTGTGGAAAGCGACACAAAAAAATGTACCGGGTGTCGACAGCAATTACTGCGCCAACATTAATCATGCCGAAATGAAACTGATTATTGACGCAGCTCGTATATCGGGGATGCGTGCCAAATGCTAACTGGCATTTTTCTGGCCAGCCACAACACATTGGTAACGGGTCCACATGCTTGTAATGGGATACACAAGACAAGATAAGAAATTCAAAAAAACTGTTAGTAAATGGGTTAAACTGCTGAAAACTTCTAACAAACAAACTGCCAACGTTTCGCTATCGCCCCGAGGAAGCTTTCAATACAGCTAGCGAAACGTTGGCAGTTTGTTTGTTAGACGTTTTCAGCAGTGAAACCCATTTACTAGCAGTTTTTTGAAAACTAGTGCTGAAATTAGACAGAAGGCATGAGTCTTAAAATTTTAATAAGATAAGAAATGTTTGCTGGGTTTTTTCGTGTTATCATTGTCATGGGTGAATCTGAATTGTTCGTCCGTATAGAGCGGCTCATTACGAGGGCGCAGCAGCAACAGCCTGCTGGAAGTGCCCACCACGGGCTGAATTGCCACCCTGTATTTCTCTATGATATGGGGCAAAATGGAGAAATTCTAAGCAATTTGCCAAATTTGCCAATGGACAATTGGCCACTCTGTGTTGTTGCGTGGGTTACAAATGGGCGAAAGCCTCGAAGCAAAACCCAACTATGGTATAGTCTTTGCTTTAGTTAGGAGTGCATGGAATTAGAGGTGATTTGGGTTATCTTTATTGAAAGCAATGTTAATTGACAGGTGTCGGGTTTTCCACCCGTAATGACTTGGTCGCGGACTCAAGCACAGAGCTGTGTTGCCAAATACCAAATTGCCTCCCCAACCCATCAATTATAGGTATAACAATATGGCATGTGATAGTTGCACTTGGTATACGAGATATTTAACAACATAGCCAGACCCATCTATTCTGATAACATGTTCGGGATGTAAACATGGATACTTACAAGTGCGAGGATTAAAACGTTTCAAAATTCCGTGCACTCCAAACTAAAGCAAAGAATATACCTTAACCTTAAATAGCGTATGCATTCCAACTCGATCGACCGTACAATGCCACACAAATGCTGACCACTCGTTAATTCTTCTCTTCGTGCTGACTTCGGGGGCGTTATACACAATATGTATAGTTAGCAGGCATGATTTTATAGAAAAAATTATCAGCACAGTAATAGTAAAACGACTGAATACGATGGCGCGTGTTAAATTGCGTTGAGGACTTCAGGTATTGAGCATCAACTGGGAATCTTCCACATCTGTCTTGTTACACACATTCTTGTCTATAACACGTGTCTTACACGTGTCTTCGGCGTGCACCCAATGCGCGGGGCGTGTCAACTCGGGCACCTTCCACGTAATGTTGCCTACGAGACGTTCGGCGTCGGGGTCGTCGGTGAACGAGTACGTGAAGTTCATGGAGACGTCCAGTTGTGCCGAAGACACCGAGAACTCGGCCCGCATGCATCGATAGGAGAGCGCCTCTTCCGAACTGGCATAGTATTGCAGCACAAACCAGCGGCCCAGAAACTGCAATTGTTTGGCGGGAAATGGTTTATTATTATTCCCTTATCTTCGCCAGCCCTGGTCCATGTTTTCTGAGCCACATGACACACAGCAACCAATGGTGATAGGACAGTACAGTACAGGTAAGCGTGGGTAAGGGGCTAACGAACAAAGCTGAAGACATACAGCCTCATGGCCACGTGTAACCATAACAAAGGTTGCCTACTCTCCTACTTTTTTACTATTAGTGTAAGCCTGTTGCAGAAGGATTTTCAATCATGGAAAGATGAATTTTCACTGGTGCAAAGATGAAATGATTGAATCTACGTGCTATAAACGAAAAGTCGTGTCATCGTTACCGTGCTGAGAAGTATTTAATTCATGATTGTCACTCGTGGTTTCGTTTAACAGTCGAAAAGATGGCTGACTTTTACTGTAAATGTCCAGCCGTGTCCGAATAGACTCTGTTACGCATACTTGTCAATGTTTGCGTGCTTAAGATGGCTGGATGATGGGTGATCGGCTTGCTCATCAACCCCAAAAATGAGGTCTTTGGCACTAAGGTTTTTGTCCGAAGACAACTTCTTATTGTTACATTTTTAAGACTCATGTTTTCTGTCTAATTGCAGCACTAGCTTTCAAAAAAACTGTTAATTAACTGGGTTAAACTGCTGAAACTCCTAACAAACAAACTGCCAACGTTTCGCTAACTATACTGAAATTGTATTTTTAGTATAGTTAGCGAAACGTTGGCAGTTTGTTTGCTAGAAGTTTTCAGCAGTTTAACCCAGGTAATAAAGAGTTTTTTTGACAACTTCTTACTGTCTGAATAGACGCATTCAGGGTGATAGTGTTACAAGTGCAAGGTAGCGAGAAACGCTGCCCCCAACCCTGCTATTGTCGGATTAACTGCTGCGTGCTTTTGACGTGAATAAATACACACGACGCATACACGCGATGATGTTTTGCAGTGTATGAAATTAGATTTTAGCTTCAATGCACACATATAATGTAACCGAAGCTGTCATGTATGGCGATGTTAGTGACACAGACAATGATTGAGATTGATCGGCAATGCCAGAATTAGTTTAGAGAATATGCAGTAAATTCTCCACGACCACTTGACCATAGAAATCACGAAACCAATCGTTCAAAATCAAAGTCACAAGACACGAATTTTTCTAACCCGCGTCACCAAAATGGCAGTTAAATTAAGATTATGTTCGCCATCAGAAATTGACACAAAGTTTGACAAGTATTTTGTATGATATATTATAGTTAATACTTGGATCATGTACATACTCCGCTGGGATTTGAAACTGGAGCCAGTAAATTAGCATAGTATGATTCGACCACCTCACCTCTTGTAAATTAAAGTTCTTGATGGCCTTCACATGGGGGCACTTGGTTTTGTCTTCTCTCTTCTTAGCCGTCATCTCGTCGATGATGGCAAAAACCACGAAGATCACCAACACAAAACGCAGATTTCTCATTTTGCGGCAATCACGCGTAGATTTATGAATCGAACTATAATACGAGTGTCACTGTGCATGGAAGGAAGTGCGGCATTCGGTGGGTGGGTGGAGCTTCCACTATTTGAATGTCATATCGCAAGCGGCTAGATAACAATGTACAGTCAGTTAATCATTTCAATAAAATTGTTTTGAAAGTTTCAGCTCAGAATAAAATGTCATGAATTTGGGCTTAATATCTTATAAGTTTATAGCCCAATAAGCGCCGCTAACTAAATTTCATCGTCAATCAGATGTAAGTATGAAATATACACTTACACCTTCGATAAATAAAAAGGAAGAAACTGATTGCCACGAATTGGAACAGGTTACGAAAATCAGCAATTAACAATCTAAACTTTTCAAAGTACATTAATTAGATATTGAGCTAACTCCCAATACTTGCTGGAATTCGACAAAAGGTTTAATTTTTAGTTCGATACCGACGGTGATTCGTGATTTTTCGCGAGTTTTGGCTCTGCTCTAACGGGTGGATTGTTTTTAACCTTGGTGATCGATTGATATTAGGGTAGCAGCAATAAGTAAGGTCAATGCATCGTGCAAACACAGTGTGCCAAACCTAGCTTCGCTGGCCTCTATGCCAACCCTCTGAAATCTGAATTAATTATCAAGTATCCTGTTCCGCTGGAAGAGTATTTATCTGTGAATTATTCTCCTTGATGACGTGATAAGATCATTCAGAAAAACATTCCAGTTTCCGCCCATTCATTATAGCCCGTATAACGTGTTAGGATAAAATGAGGTTGCACAAATATGTTCAATAATAATGTATTGAAATTGGGCGGACAAATTCCTATGTATTTGTGGTGAACCATGCATAAAAATAATACGCACAGGCGCATACAGGTAATTTTCGGCACCGTTACCGAAGCCAATATCAGTCGCGGAAGTCGAAGCAATTACGCCAAAATAACTTTTCACTTATTGCAATTTACTGTCAGGTAATGCGTTCTTATTTATTTTGTCATCATTTCGACTTACGAATTTTTTGGCGCTCATGCTCATCCCAACGTACTTCTCCTAGTAAATCCTAGAGAGCAGCATCGAGTGATTTTGTGATCAATGGCCAGGAAAGTAACGTAATTCACCGTTTTAACGAGATAATTGACCCAAAATATAATTTCCCCTCAAAAATCTCAACGCGTAGTTGGTGCGTATGTTGTAGATGGCGCTACCGATGATAAGAAGCGCAAAATATTTAAATTCAGTGTATTTGGTAGTTTCGAGTGCAAAAAGAGCCCGTCAGAAAGTTGCTAACTTGATAAATGGTGCGAGTGTTGGAGATGTTTTTGTAAAATGAAATTTTTTCTAGCAATCGGGACAGAAATTCAACTTTCAGGCACATTGTTGACTGATTGTGAGTCCAGATATATTGGAATGCCCGCGCTTTGGGGCGCCAACAGAGGAATCCAAAATGGTCTGAGATTTCATATATATATATATGGTTGACTTGATATGGTAATCGTTTACGACGAATTCTTGCTTTGTGGATGATATTCCAATGATCAAATTTTGAAAAATTAATTTATTAATACTTCCACACAAAAATTCCAATGTGAGCCCGAACCGTGGCCAGGCCCATTGGATACGGGTAAAATAAAGGACTACATGAACATTGGGTTGGGTTTGCACAGAAAAAGAGAGACGCCCAAATGTTTGAGGGAAAGCCCATCGGGCTGAACCATGTGAGGGAAGTCCCCAAATCTAAACATGAAGCCCAAACTAAAAGGTGACGCCTATAATGAAAAAGTCCAACGTTCAAGGTGAATAACAAATATTGTGAAAAAGCCCAATTTTCGTAGCGAAGCCAAAATTTCGTAGTGAAGCCGAAATATACATCCACTCGTTGGGCGCTAAGAGGTTAGAATAATCTCCTCAAGTCCAAGCTGCATTCTCTATACTTTTAACAGACAGAGAATTGATTCTGGATCACGAATGAATAACTTTAAATTTTCCGTGCGTAATTTTCGGCTCTGTGATGTCATTTAAAAAAAATAGGATTGATCAGGATTTTAACTGCCACTGAAAACGCAAAGTGACGTCAGTTGCCTACACAAGTCTGTTACCCAATCGCACCAATCGACGTCTCGGCTTGATACACCCTGAAAACAACCAATCGCAATAATTACAAGACGTCACTTACATACGGACGCAAGCATAGCGTTCTTGAGCCAACAAATAAATGCCGATTTTATAAATGACAACTCGCGTAAAACATGTCGTGGAAAGCAAAGGGGAAAAGTATCGGGGTTGAATTCTAAGCATATCAGAACAAGAAACAAAATGTGTAGTTTTGAATTCCGTATTCGAAACGTAGGAGTGGAGATGGCGGATGAGGGGTGGTCGTGTCAATATGACGGGTCAATTATGCCGTTTCAAACCTTCGTCCCAAGGAACGAGCGACTTTCAAGCAAAAATGGCCCCTACAATCAAAGCGATTGGTGATTATTGTCGGCTTTGTGCCGTAGAAGCTAAAAACGGTGTTATAATTTACAGTTCAGAAGGATTAACCCTATGTCTTGAAGAGAAGATTACACAGTGCTTGAGAATTGAGGTAATGCGTACCTCTGACAGGGTGCTAACGTGGAAATAATGACCACCAAATATTTCCCATTAGGTACTACAACAACTACTGGGAACAAGGACAGATTCTTAAATTCTTTGGCTAAATGTTACGAGAGGAATCCATGGAAGCTCTGCTCAATAGTTAAGCTCATTAAGCACTGATCTGTAGAACACTAAATGGCCAGTGCGTTTTTTTTCTTGCATGACACATTTCTGTTCATGTTGCTCTGACCCCTCACACCACCATTGCATATCATCCCTGCTATCCTCGACAGTTTAGTCAGTGAAAATCTCAAACTAAATGCAATCGTGTTCAATTCTGCTCATTTTACAACCATTGCATGAACATTATTTTTTGGGCTGATAATTGCAAAATCATCATAACTTGCACTGTACCATGTTTGATCTAACTGGACAAAGATTGAATTATTTTTGTTAATATATTATTGAGGTGTCTATCTCTGACTCCAGTGAGTTTCTCCCGAGCTATCACCGGAAATTAGAGTACTAGGTAAATTGCAGATGTATGTAGGTGCAGATTCCTACAAGCGGTGGCAGCTCGCTATAAACACCTAGTTCGTTCACTTACTGCTTGCATCAACCCATACATCAACACTTACACAGGGCAAAATGATTTTAGGTATCAAGGAATGACGTGCTACCAAAGAAAGTCTGCCGGCCGTGCCGTGCCCGTCTGGAAGATTATCATCGGTTTGCTGAGCGAGCCAACAAAGTGCAACACACGTTAGAAATGCTTTTGCGAGACTGCGACCAGGAGGCAGGACCATCGGATTTGACTGAAGTGAATGATGTTGAAATTCAGCTCGATGTTGTTGAAATTCATCACGAACTACAAACAGTTAAGCTTGAATTACGAGTGCCGCACGAAGTCCCAACAGTTAAGACTGACGTAGGCTTATTGGAAGTGTACCCAGTGGATGTGAGAACCTCTGAAATGGAAAATCTTTCTAAAAACAGTTTGGAGGGTGATAACAATGAGATGGGTGGTAAAGATGAATTCATGGAGCTCCCCCTCTATGTTTCCTTAGAATCTGATAGCAATCATCACATTATCCTTGACGAACACAATCGTGCTAGCAGTGATGATGAAAATGCAATAGAAGAAGCTGTCAATAATCCCAAAGAATCAAAGCGAAAGAAAAGATCAACTGAACGTCCAATTCGTCAGGCGAGGAGACGGAAAATGCTACAGCCGAAGAAAGCTCCAGAAGATCTAATTCCAAAGAGAAGGGGCCGCCCACGAAGGGCCGCCGCCATTCCTTCAGCAAGCTCGGCTGAAGAAGAACCTGAAGATCTGGAAGAACTGAAGGATGATCCTGACCTTGAACCAGAAGAATTAGATGATCTTGATATATTTGAAGGAATATCGGGTGCAGCTGAAGATTTGGAAGGAGAAGAAGAAGGAATCGGTGAAGAAAACGAAACTGATCTAAAAGCCAAGGAGGAGTGGAAAACCCATTGGGGTATCAAATGTAATGAATGTGAACAAATATTTCCATTTAAATCTCAATTCGATAAGCATTACCGACAGACATATGACAAGAAACCCTCGTACACATGCTCATATTGTAACAAAACAATGGAAAAATACTCTACCTTCAGATCACATTGCTATCGTCATGTAACAGAAGGGAGATACAAATGTGAATACTGTCAAAAGGGCTTTAGTTTGCGTAGCATGCTGCACGTTCATAAGCTTGCCAAACACACAACCGTGAAGCCGTTCATCTGCGAAGAATGCGGGAAAGGTTTCGTCACCCGGCCAGGCCTGAACATCCACCTGAAGAAGCACAAGACGGAAGACAAGTCGGAGTTCCCATGCGAGGTGTGCGGGAAGGTGTTACACACGCGAGGCGGTTTGACTGCCCACCAGAACGTACACAAGCTGGGCAGACGGTTTATGTGCGACGTTTGCGGGAAAACATTCACGCAGAAGGTCAATATGCAGCAGCATGTGAAGCATCATACAGGGGAACGGCCGTATGCGTGCGAAAAGTGCGGGAAATGGTAAGAATTTTACTTTTAATCTGAAATTCATTTTAACCTTAATTGTTTGGATCAAATTTGAAAAAACTACAGTTTTGCAAACTTCAATTTTTCAGTCAAACCAAACTTGGAAATTTCGAACCAAATTTGAACTTTTTTTGAAAACAACTTATATGTTAGTTTACAGATATTTACTCAAGTTAGGTATCAGTTTATATCATGCAATTAGAGTGTATTTCTAAAAAAGGAAGTCAATGCTTTCAATCCTACAATTTACTAACTCTGACCAAGAGATTGCCCACTACTTTCTTCATCCTGTCATATATTGACGAGTCATTTGAATCACCCATGAATTGGCTTCTTGATTTGATAACGAAAAGAAATTTAAAAGATAAATTTGAGTTCAGCTCACATTTCAAACACATTGCACAACCCTACATCCTACACTTCTGTCTGTAGGTACCTAACAAAGTGTTATTTCTTCCAGTTTTGCTGAAAAGTCCCACTTGAACCGTCACTACAGCTTCCACAGCGAAAAACGCCCCTTCCAATGTGCGATCTGCTTAAAAAATTACAAAACCGAGAGATGTTTGAAAGTCCATGCAATGGTCCATGCAGAGGCCAGGCCCTACGTCTGCACTTACTGCAGCAAGGGCTTCCTGAGCACTACGAAGCTTAAGGTTACCAGTCTTACTTATGTAAAAATATCAGTGTTTCAATTAAAATATGAACCCAGAGTGTGATAAGAAACTCATTTTCGTAGCAACACAACAACATTCACACCGGAGAACGACCCTACGCTTGCAAGTTCTGCGAGCGCACTTTCACCAACTACCCCAACTGGTTAAAACACACCCGCAGACGTCACAAAGCTGACCCCCGAGGAGGCATGCCACCGACTAGGTAAGCTTCTTGCCAAAAGACAGTTTATTGCAGTTTTCTTTCTGCACTTAAGTACTTCTATGAAATATCCTCCGGCATTCAAAAAAACCAATTACAAATAGGCCAATTGCAAAATTCCATTCCAGAGACATTAAAAATTTGTTTGACAATGCATGTCTCATGGGAATACGTTTTTATTTAGCCTTATTGACTCTGGATTAAGCCTTTTTGCAAGTCGTCTATTGGGTTTAAATGCTAAGAAATCCACTTAAAGCTCCCAAAGTTTCGTAAAGTCTGCTCTTTACTTCTTCAGGCGAAATTCAGAGCAGTTCTTCCTCTGAAGACGTAAAGAGAGACTCGAAACTTAAGAGCCTAAGGCCCCATTTAGTGTCAGCGTTCGTGGGAACAAGGAACAGCGAACATGTCACCGCGAACGTGTATTATCGTTTAGTCATCCATGCTGCCTGAAACATGAATAGACCGAACACATTTAGACATATCTTCAATTGCCTTGTCAAGCTGGATAATGGCACCTATGTCTTCGAATGCAAGCTGCCACGAATCTATTTTTTTTTATAATCTTCATGGCCTGGGTCCCAAATTATAGCCGATTCTAATACTTCAGCTAACAACTCGTCAATGTCATTATCGGACTCTGTGTGTGCCATTTTTAAATATTGAGATCGACTTGATTACTCCCTATCACGGCCTGCTAACATCTTCTTGGAAGGCGGTGATGAGGTATGAAACACGACCGAATGTTGAACCAAGTCCAAGTCTTGCGAACAGCAAACAGCGAGCGAGGAACATGTAATCGCAAGCATGGCTACGCGCTCTGATTGGTTCAAACGCTATGTTCGCTGTTCCCACGAACGCTGACACTAAACAGGGCATAATTGGATTTCTTAGTATTGAAACCCAGTTTTTAATCATTTTTTTTTTAAACGAGTGCTTGCCTATGAGATAGTCACGACGAGTCTAAAAAATTTCATAACCTCTGGCATTGCTTTCTTTCAGGGGTGGGCCCGGTGGAGGCCCAGGCATGCCCAGAGGAAGCCACTCAAACCTCCAGCAACAACAGCAACTCTTGCAGCAAGCCTCTCCTCACGAGTTGGAGCTCCAGGACGATGGTCAACATCACCTGCCGATGCCTGTGGCTCTCATCGTGACAAACAATACCTCGACTAGCATGAACATGATGGCGCCCTTCCCTACCCATCTGCAGCAACAGCATCTAGATTCCGTGATCGTACCCGACCAGAGAATGCAAATGACGATGAATCAGCAGTTGTATTCCGAACACATGATGTTGCCTATAAACGTTTTGCCTCATCACCATCATATGCTGCCCCTGTGATGTGGTAACCTGAACAGTCGAGTGTATTGCTAACAGTTGGTTGGTACGGACACGATCGGTTTTCCGCACGTATTGTTGTTTTCTAAGTTATGGTCTCTACTTTCAAACTGAGAAAGAAGAATATTGAGAGAATGGTTTTTCATTTGTTATGCAGCTACTAGCAATGGGTAACTTTCATAAAAATGTATGTGTCTAGACTTCATAATACGCTTTTGATTGGATTATTTCACAAGTATGATATTGTGTTCTAGGTATTTGTAAAATATTATACATTATAATGATAATAAAAATCCATGGTTTTGCCGCGGTTATGACATTTTATTAATTAGCGTATTATTCGTGGCGCTAAGATTGTATTTAATCGAGGCAAATTGTAATACTGTTTACACATTTTATATTTTTCCTGGATATGGTCATGCCACCACAACTGCAAAGTTGATTAAAATGTCATAACCAGAGAAAAATCTGTGAGTTCTTATTGTCTACTGTCAGCTCTGAAAACAATTTACATCTTACAAATATTAAAAATTAAAATGCCACTACAACGATGTTTTGTTTTAAAAACTCAATAACCTATCAATTTTCATTTAATTTCATATTTTTATGTACAGAAATATATATTTATGAATTAAATACAATAAATCCAGTAAAACCTTTGTATCTAGATAATTATTAACAAGCAGCCATTGCAAACTACAATGAAAACTACAACTAGCAACTTGACCCAGAACAAAGAGACAAAGTTTACAAGTTAAAATCTTAGTTGGTATATTGGAAGTACAAGAGGTTGTTCTTATCTTTGAATTGACTCAATAACGATTATTGATTCCAGAAGTACTTATAAATATTTGTACTTGGAAAATTACATTTATAATTCTCTTGGAAGCTTATTCAAGAACAGATTACCCTTTAGTGCCAAATATAAGCCGACCTCTAAATTTTGAGATGGGAATCTTTGGAAAGAGGATTTTGAACTCACATCTTATTTTCAGTCATTAAAAAATAACCTATCTTTAGCTCAAATGTGAAATTGGATAAAATGTGGTTAAAAAATTGGATATGCAAATAAGTTTGCAACAAACTCAGATTCCTAAATTAGAAAAAGTTGTACGTGAAGTTGAAACCCAACGTAAGGGTTTGAGACAGATCATAAAACATTGGAAGAAAATTCAGTAAAGCGTCTCTGCTTACGGAGTTACTGCGTGCTGTCGGAGTTTTCCTGCTAACTAGCAACAAATAGAGTTTAATTTCAATTTTATATGCTCTTTATTCGTGCATGTCCCTCGCGACTTCAAATTTGGTAAAGCGTAGAACTAGAGTGGCTCATTGGAAAATGTATTAAGCATAAATGTTTACCCCTACTGGCATAATTCGGGCCAAATACACTTATACTACGAATACACTATTTAAATCACTTCCGAAATGCCGTGCCTTGCTTAGCTCAGTGGTAGAGCAGTTGCCATGCTAGCAAAAGGTCCAGGGTTCGAGTCCTCGAGTAAGGAGATATTTTTGAAGTGAGTTTAATATTCTTCAAAAAAATTACGCATCTTCACCACTTTGAATCAAGTAATCATGTAATCATTTAGGTAAAATGATAATCGAAATAGCAAACTGCCGAGAAGTAGCCCCATGTCTGTTTACATGCAAAAACTATCGCGTACATGCTGCTTTCATGGCAATGCGTCTGAGAACACTTGAGCAGTTAGGATGCAATAAATTGTTTCAATATTTTAAGAAAGAAGCATACCTCATTCCAAAAACATTCCTTTTTTTGGCTCCAGGATATATTGGAAAAATATATCGGCTTATATCGGGTACTTTGGGAAATTGCAGTCTACCTGCAAAACTTTCCTTGACTTTGAATTTATTTATTTGTTCAAAATAGTCATTTTCAAACAGACTTTTTAGGTTGGCCGGTAAACATCGAGCTTAAACTGAAATGCTAGGCCGTGACTTGACACTATTCTATATCTATCTTCCCACGTTCTAAACCCACTTTTACTTGACCCACGCATAAAATTGCAACTAAAAATATTATTAGTAAATCAAAAATAATTAATAATATGATTTGTGGTAAAATATGATGTACTACAAATACAATCTTAACAACGTAGTACATATCGAGTATCCAGTAAATAGTAACGCATTAGAGCCAGATTTGGTGATAGCTTTGAATACATGTGGTACCTAGATGCACAGTATGAAGTATAAACCCTATTCTAAAATATTCTAAATTACAAGAGGGTGGTAATGAGTTGAAAATTTCTGCCTTATTACACCAAGCCTATTCATTAATGAGGTAGGTACATCGTTACGCGTTCGGCACGTGCCATTGGTCAAAATTGGTATGTAGTTCACCTGATAAATGTGTTGAATAAAACGAAACACTGCAATCACAAATGCCAAATAAAAGCAATGTAAATAACACCCGTGGCGTATTAGCTTATTACGTCCGGAGTGGCGGCAAAATCGTTGCAAAGTTCCCAACGTTTTTCTCCTGGATATCCAGCTTAATTGTCTATATTTGACAAGGAACAGATATAATACCAGGGATGGATCTGAACAGAAATGAATAATTATTCCCAATCTGGTTCTTGGAATTAATCTCCACCGGTTCTACTCAAACATGAATACCCATGGGTTCCAGTTTCCAATCAAGAATAACCGTTCAGATACCGGTTGCAAGCATTCATTTCAATTCCGATTGTGGTTTGTAATCGAATATTGCTTTCCCGTCTGTTTATCATTTATTTGAATTTAGGTCAACAAAAAACCTCGACAGAAGCAAATTTTATGTCAAGAGTTTGAGCATTTTTGAAACTGACAAGTATGACAAATTTAAAGCCAAATACACGGCTAGTATTAATTTGAAGAATATTAAAATCACTTCAAAAGTACCTGCCTACTCTTGGACTCAAACCTCGGACCTTTTGCGTAGATGGCAACTGCTCTACCACTGAGCTAAGCAGGGTACGGTATTTCGGAAGCAATTTTAATCTGTACGAGTGGTAGATCTCAGAAGGAGAATTTGAGTCAAGAGGCTTTGACATTTTTCAATACCAAGAGTCCTCGAGTAGATAGGTATTTTTGAAGTGATTTTAATATTCTTCAAATTTTTGGAACTATTTATAAAACTGAAAATAAGCTTTTTTTATAAGGGTCTACATTCCGGTTCAATCGTGAATTGAAATTGGGTGCGACTAGGTTCGGTTTCTTGGAAAATAGCGATTCATTTCGATTCTTGTTTGCTTCCCTGGTTATAACTAGCTGAATGTTTGTACCCTTTGGCTTTACTACAAGCTAATATGATTAATGAATGATTCTTTCAGCTGACTGTTGTAATTATTGTCTGGAAATTCTTTGGGCTCCTCCACATGGTTATAATTCCGAGAGCTTTCGACGGGAGTTCGGTACCTTTAATGGCAATGTACTTTATTGTACGGTATTATATTTTATT
>QKMV01001721.1:0-15087 GCA_003287335.1 Lednia tumana
TTTGCCATGGTAACAACACGTGCGCGGATCGGGTTGGACCGAAGATAAGCAATAAGATAAATGTTATTGACTGGACTACATTGGTCATAAGCCGTTTACCTGCTCTCCGAAAGTTCGCCAGATGTATTTTTGAAACGCATGAACTGCGGGAGAATGACAAGCGCCAGGCAGAAATGACAGTGCGTCTTATCTTGTGGGATTTCCCATCGGATGACTCAGAATGACAAACCGTGGCTAAATTGTAGCCAAAAGGTGTGCCCTCGATGTATGAATATTGGCAGGTCAGTTCGAATTACAATTGGCACATTAGCGTCGTTTGCAGAAGTGACTTGCGCAAATCTGTACGTACACATCATGCAAACACACGATATAGGCATCAGTGCGTGGAGAACGTGATTGATTATTGTTAGGTTTAGGTTCGTAGCCAAAAATAAAATCATCGAACAAAATCAATCAACACTGATGACTAATCAGTGTGAGCGGCAGACGGCTGACGAAATAAAACGAAAAGATGTCGATGGATCGAGTCCGTTTTATTTCATCACACTTCATAAAGACTATAACGGAAATGTTTGATAGGACCGGAAACTGTGTGCGATTGGCTGATTGATGTTTCGCCGTCTACGAGTCGTTAAAAAGTCGCGATGATGATTGTTCAAATCACGTGCGAAGAAAGTACCTCTGTGGGTAGTTGTAATGAGATTATACAAAGTTAGCTCCAGACATAGGTATATATTCCTCTGTGCATCCTTTCATATCGAATGCGAATTGCGTTTTAAAAGGTTCAGTCAAATTGAAATAGGAGTCAAGGAAGCGTTTAGTTAGTCTGTCATCTGTCTTGTCTGTCTCAGGTTTTTCGCCCCCCAGTGAAACAGACACAAGTGTAAGTAGACACACGGTCACTTTTATGTGCAATCAGGAAGACCTTGCATCGACAGAATCTCCAGGATTTTTTGACTGGCATGCACTAGTGCGCACTGAGTGCACTCTGAGAGAGAGAGACAGCTAATATTTACCATGAGGAAAAAAACGTTGTCTCTCTCTCACAGTGCACTCAGTGTGCAATGGTGTACCCGCTAAAAATTGCGAAGGTATTGGCACAACGAGATTTATTAGGGGCCTCGTATGCTGTTCACAAGGGGGAAAACAACCGATCTTACGCCAAATTTTAGTGGAAATCAAACAGTGATATTCCTAGTTCGTCTGCACTGCAATCAAGGGTCGCGGGTTCGTTCCTGTGACCATGGCTGTGGTTTTTCGTGGTTTCACACAAGCAATGTTGGCAAATTTTCGGATAGTTCCTCCACTAAAAGAACACGACCGTCTCTTTACCAGCTCCCTTATACCCAATCCCATCCCTCCAGTCAGACTACTAGACAGTCAATTGGATCGCTGTGTTATCTTTCCCAAACAAATACTTGTGTATTTTGGAGTGAAAACAACTTTCGTAGATTTGAGAGAGAATATTCGGGCACAGAAAATAGGTGAACGAACAGGCCAAATTAGCGTCAAGCCCATTAGTGTTCTGCAACATCAGACCCTCAATGGAACCCGGTTAACATTTGACCACCCGATTCAGTTCAATCCCCTATATCAATGAATGATCGTTTACACTTACATAATCGTCTTTGAAGAGATCTGCGTGCATGAGAGCATTTTTCGCCTGAACCACGATCTGTGAGAGCAGATCCTTGACGTTGACTCCGATGTTGACCAGCTCCGAATCGATGTCATCACCTCCTAGCGTGAACGGCCCGCAGGGGTTGATCCACTTGGGGCGTTGATGAAAGAGTGATGCCGGCGCTGACATGGCGGGTGAAAGGAAGCTGAGCAGGCACACTCCTATCACCACGAGCTCGCTGAGCCCTGAATAACAACGCAAGAAGTTAGTATCATGCATATCGGAAAAATAGTGTAGCCTTGTTACTTCACTTTTGTGTTATGATGACCGAAATAATGTTATATCATTGCTGGATGACTTGCGATGTGTTGAGCAGTGATACTTTTGGGGGAGAATCGAAGAATTTCTATACAATTTTTAACGATGGCGTGAAATGTGTGTAGACAATACCGAAAGGGGTTCACATGTGTACTTATGTGGGATCAAATCAAATATGAGCACCTGCTACAACAAAAGCACCCATGCCTTTTTGCATTTGGTACTGATCAGTTCGAAATCATTTAGGTATGTTATCCTAGATAAACTCGTTACTTTATACACAATAGTGTATTTATGATATGATTCTCGGAAGATGAAAATTATCATTTGAGAAGGGAAACAAGACAAATATTGGTAAATCGTTGAAGACTGAAGAGACAAAGATATGGTGGGGTAGAAGATTTATTTATTTAGACTAGTAGCTGCTGACCCGGCATGAACTGACAATAACTCGCATTGCCACAAAGATTGGCCACAAGAACACGGCTGAAATTTTTAATCGCTGAAGATTTTGAAGAGATTAATAGGTGGATACTGGATAGGTAGCAGATCCATTTATTACTCGATGTAATTCTTCAATTTACTCCTTCGATCCCTGAATATGTATTTATTTATTTCGGTTAGAAGGGCCTGATCTGGCCAACTGGCATGAACCGGCATGGCCAGTTGGCAAATTGAACCCAAGTCAAGTATTTATTTACCTGAAAAAAGTTGAATTGAACATAATTAAAACGATTTAAAATACATTATTATTTTTTGTACTGATATTTACCATGTATACTATAACTATATGCGTCTCCCAGGTCGCATACCCACCTTATAATCACACCCATTCATTCAGCTAATCATTATTACACTTCGATAGTAAAGAATCATAATAGTCATTAGTCAACCTGCGAAGCCAACGGCATCACATTACCGAAGCCAAAGTTATGAATGAAAGTCTCCATTTGAGTACACCCAAAGCGAGCGGCGTTAATTTCAAAAATGAATCTGTCAGGGCAGGGCACACGTCTTTGATTTACATGCAAACGAGCTGTATCGGAGGGGGTATCCGTAAGGCGGATGCCTATTGCCTACACCGCGGTTGTCGGTACCTACAGTGCCATGATCTACTGTTGAGGGGGCCTACCCATGATCCAGTTGTGACGTATGGTCTGAACATAACGTGCCAGATCGTAGGAGTCTTCAGGTTGAAACAATGCTCGTGTTCAATATTTGCAATATTTGCATTATTCGTACAGAGTGGTTTCTGCAAAGGCGAGTTTGCCGGTGTAAAATGCGCCCACCAAATGCATAAATTAAACAAAATATCGTGATATTACGTTTCAAGTGACAGAAAACTAGTTTGCAAATCAAAACATTTAACTTGTTATACAAAGGTGACAGCAAAAATAATGTTTTATGGTTCTGTATGAATCAGAAAATTACTCAGCCGTTTGCAGCGAGCGGCGAGCCTCTGATTGAATTCCTGCAGTCATGTGAACTTTTAAGAGGCTGTCGTTTAATCGGGCTTAACAATTACCTACTCGATTGTGATTATTGGAGACCTACCGCGCTTTACGACGGCACTCCGTTACGTTTACGAGAAATCAATGTAAAACTGGGAGAATAATTGCTTGTCTAACTACTTTAAAAGATCACTTTGCTTTGATTATTAATTATTATTCTATAATTATTTTAAGTTAGTCCGTTAGTTTTACACATGATAAATAAGTTGATTTAGAAGAAGTTGCTTTGAAATAAGCAGAAGATGAACGAATATTTTCCGAATCGCCTATAAGTTCTTGCATCGCGTGTAATTAATATAATTACGCTTGAAACAGATCATCAGCTCTGACTTTTTTTTGAAATATAAAAACATTGCTTTATTACAATAGATTCCACATATTTGAAAATCATCCTGCATTGGAATCTTAATGTCTGGAGGCAAGTGTTTATAGCGAGTAAATCCATTGTTTTTCTTCGGATCAAGAATTTCTTGTCAGGCGGATCGATTATGCTCGCTAATAAAAAGCATTGTTTCGCTACGATGTAGTCTCAATGGCTGCTCTTTGAGACAAGGGAGACACTTGAGGCATTTTATGTCCCGACCTACCGCAATAATAGCTGGATAATTACCTGGTAATGTTCACTAATCCATCAATTTACCCGACCAATGCAATTAACGACAACATAACGCAATGTCATATTACCAACGATTGGTGCACACTTATAAAAATTACTTTTTTGAATGAGAATAAAAGGCTATTTTTTACGTTTCATATCAATTTTCAGTAGATGTTCGATTACTTTTTATAACGTGACTCTACAGCCCCTTGCAAGCCCCTACTTCCGTTTAATTTCACAACAGAATTATAACGTGTCAATTCGCGGTTGTGTGATTAAATTTTCGTCGTAATGGCCAAGAAATTATTAAGAGAATGCGAACTATTTCACCTTGGAGTCGTGGATCTGTCCACCGCATTTACCTCGTTTACGCCGGCCACTACATGCAGCACTCCATAGTGACCGAATAGGTTTTTGCCAAATGGACAGAGACTGCCAGTGCCACAACAACATAGGTAATTTTCCTGTAGACATTGTGAAGTTTTGCAAAGTGATTGTGCGATCAATTACAACTGGATTTATTTTAGGATTCTCAAAGCAAATAACGTCGAAAATATTGACGAAACGCAAATAAAGTTAAACAGAACATTTTAATATAAAGCCACGGAATCGACCTTGTCATATAAATATATTTTGATCGACGAATGTATTGACATGTAAATTGGCTAAGCTTTCCAGCTTAGATTTTTTTCTGTCTGTCTCCGACTATTCATCTTTTAGCTTCTGCCAAAGTTATGACAATAGTGTACTAAATAGTCTAGCAGCCTTGCCAATAATAGCATGCCAACCGCAATTTCCCCCAAAGAAATGGCTCCAAAGCCAGCCCATTCGAAACTGATATATTAATTCATTTCAAAACAACGATCAAAATTCCTCGTCATGTCGTACCTTCACCCGGGGGTAAAAAATGGACTAACATTGTGTCGCTGAATCTTGCCTGACTCAGCACTTCTGTAATCATCCAGGAGTGAAGGCACGTCGTAAGCGGCTGGTAATAGACAATGGGGGGTGGTTGATTTGAGAAGGGCTGACTACTCTTGTTAGTGCAAGTCCGATAGCTACCAGCCAGGGTGACCCGAAGATGAGGCAGCTATCGCCGATATCGTCAACAGGTGGTTGCCGGACTTAGTAATTTATTATGCACATTGCCTGAGATGGACTTGCCTTTAGATTGCACCATTGGATAGAGGAAAAGACAAGCCCTATACTTAGTGATCGAGTTAAGATTACAGCAATTGGATTGCAATCAAGCGTCAGTCGACGCAAAATTACGCGTTTTTTTTTTTTACGAGTCTTGGTAAGAATTTGGCTAGACGATATTTGGACGTTACTTGGAAGATGTACCTACCCAGTGCCAATTGCTTACTGATTATTGCTAGCTGCATCAACTTGAATCGAGAACTGAACAGTTTGAATTCATTATGAATTCTTATGTGAGATACACTACATCGACGCTGTGTTTACATTATAGAGACCAGCAGTTGACTGAGGTCTGATGGCTCAAATGCTCACAACTACTTCCAGCTGATCATATGTCACTGATTCGGTTAGTGGGCACCACGGTTGAGTCTTGTATACATTTAGCATGTTGGACCGTTAAACGGGAACGAACTTGTCGAATGGCTTATTTTCTACTTACTGTGTAAATGTCGTGTAAAATGTGGTCTTCTCGGCGTGATCCTATTTGTTGACTGGATGTGACGATGTTGATTCGTATGAAGACTCGTTTGCCTTTGTTGATGCGTTGACGTTTTGATACTGTTGCAATTGTCGCTATCTGTTCTGACTTGAAATGTACACTCGTCTAGATCTACATGTTCCACCCCCATGAAATCGTAGTTGGTTTTGCTAGGGCAACCGCAGGTCCTAAGATCTCTCGCCATCACTTCTGCCATTTGATCCGACTGGGGGTCCATCGCCTCTGGAGTTGCAGCAGCCTCCTCACTCACTTTGGTTCTCGTCGTTCGGACTTTTCTCTTCCGTAATAATACTGTGTTAATCATTTTCGCTGGTTTGTAGAAATAATGTCTTGTAAGTTAAACGTTGGCACAATAAATTATTTTTATAAAAAATATAAATGTTTGGATATCTGTAATCTCTTGTGTGCGTGGATCGCTTCTTGGCGTGGAGCACAAAATGAAATACGGAAAGTTTGACAGTTCTGCCGTCGTTGCGCAATCTTCGAAACGGTCGACCAAGGGTCGATAACTAATTCGAGCGGAATTATTTCAAAATAATTAATTTACCGTGAAGTATTAAAACACACATTCTAGTCAGCGATGCCCGATGAGCTTGTACAATGATGACACTTAGTAAACTATTCTAGTGTGATCACTTTTGCAATAATAAACATCGGTACGCTGATGGCACGATAGGTCCTCTTCATCGAAGGGACGACGACTTTTGGTTGGCTTGTTAGCTCGCTTGTCAGCAACTACACCTCACACTAAACTGACCGAGACATATAAAGTTTTGCCTTATTGTCTGGGACGGCAGTCATCTTATCCCTTCCATTCTTCATACGTATTTTCAGTTAGTACAACACACGGGGCTTTTCCCAGATTAGCCAATCACAACGTGTGTCTGTCTTTGAAGGAGGGGCTAGTCCCATTCATGGAACAGTTCTCTTTTTACTATGATACCCCCCTTTTCTCCGACCCCCTGATGACCACCTGTATGCCCCCGGTGACGTCATGACGGCCTTTCACTCCCTCACCGTATGCGTGACGTCATGGTCGGTCCATGGTTCGGATGCTGCACCGAGTTCGCTGTATTCTTGTGACGCTGCCGACTGGCGAGTGATGCTTGTATCTCGCTCGGCGTGGATCGTGCTTGAAGCCGCTTATCTCGCGAATCGTTTCCGGCGTAAGAGCGAGGGTCTAGACAAGATCTTACCCAATCACACGCAGCTTCCATGAAAATGTCAAGTTTCCAACTCATGGGTTTCCACACTTGTTCGGTTATTCCATTCTGGATTTGAATTAGTAAAAAAACACCTGGATCTATTGACAGCCGATAGACAGGTAGCCGATAGGTGATATGTGGTCCATTTTCAAGTCACGCATCTCTCGAGATTATTTGCATAGCGTGTAGCAAGTGGAAGAAGCAACGTTTTTGCATATCAATCCATTTTACTTGGTAATAAAGCCACTCATTGAAATCTCCGCGCCCGTTCCTGTAATGCCCCGAGTTATCTGTACTAAATACAATGTCCGGAAGCTGAGTCAGGTCAATGCATCAGCTTCCGAGCTGTTATCTCAGCTTGGTGCTTGGTGAAATGACCTTCCCAAGAATGCGGCGGCACCTCTAGCCGTGGATCGAGCTGTCGGGCCTCGTTGCTTGTGCAGCCAGCCAGCTCTCTAACTGTCAGAGCCACGTGTTCGTCGGGCGGCGCGCGTGCTCACGGCTAACTTTCAACAGCAATGCACGACCAGCTCCATGCCATCCAGTCTTAGAGCGACAACGCGCAATTTGTATTCAAATCGCGTCCGAGATCACGTCTCAGTCTCCGGTAAATCACTGGTTCAGTGAAATAGGATGTAGTGCGCTTCTAGTTTCCAAGTCCGCGCGCTCGAGTCTCGTGCAAATTGAAACTGGAACTACCTTGTCTTGAGAGCTGAGAATATCAACTATAGACAGTCCAGACGAGACGGGCCACTGAAGAGAAGATTCCATAGATTCCTTCCTAATTTGTTTGTTAGTCGGGTCCTTGGTTATTCAAGCTTAGAATGATCTACAGAAGTTTGATTGGCATTTGGATGAGATGGAGCCCGGAGGAAACGTTTCCGCTGCAGACAGTCCCAGTTATGCCAGGCTTGTGCTCTGGTAGATCTTGGAGCTGGAGGACTAGGAATTCCAACCCCATCTTGCTATTAAGTTTTATAAAGTCAACCCCAAAGTCAAATCGAAAAAAACATCTGCAGGGAAATGTCTACTTAAAAGTTACGTTTCGCCTGTATGTTTGCTACCATCTGTACAAAGGCGCCCGAGCAATATTTATGAATGAATTTCTCGAGTCAAAAATACGCGGGTAGTGTGTGTCAATATTGCACCACGAAAGAATGTGATCGAGCGGCCCACGACAAGGATCTGTTGGACGGATACAGCAGAGAAAGTTTTCCAATCCGAACTTGTTGCATCACTTACCTGTCTTCAAGTGTAATGTGAACGTCATCACTCCTACGACGTGGTACTGGTATATTATTTATGTGGAACCCCGCTAGGTCAAAGGAAATGGTAAACCCCCTAAATTCGGATGCAAAGATCGTGGTCTACACGGAGGAAAATCTGTATCATTCGATTTTTCGTGGCGTATACATTATGCACAAGATGTATATTTTATCTCAACAGTTAACGACGTATTACCTACAACTTGTTAATTTTTTTAGGTCGCACGATGTAACACCCTGACGACGAAACCGAATAAGTTTTCTAATAAATCGACCAGGGACCAGGGAGGTCCTAGATTCGATTGCAAGGTTCAGTAAAATAAAGGAACATCATTTTGTGCACAGTTTTTGAAAAGTGGGACGCACAATAATTATTTATTCCCGTATGGCAGGTTGTCGTGTCAGTTCACGGGCAGATAGCATAAAATCGCACAGATCCTTCAGCAAATTTAGCGATTTTCTCATAGAAGGTGCAAAGATTATTTTAAAACAGGGAACCATTTGGCTTCATATGTTAGTGATGTCTTTTTTTATTTTCTAACGTTATTTTCTGCGTTTTATTTACTTAATTCTTTCGTATTGTCGTATCATTTTGTGTACATGTACTCGATAGCTTCTAACCTAAACTAAAAAAATGCACGTGGATGTATTTTCTTACAACAATAAAGGGTCATTTTGGCGATAATTGAGATGTGACTGATCCAAAGATGAGTAACATTTTGTTGTCGGTTCGGTTGGCACAAATTGTATAAACTATGGTCTGCTGTGTCCAAGCAAAGTACCTGCTCTATGATTCATACAAATAGCTAGGATGTTCGAGTATACCTACAACGAGGAAGACAAAGTCAAGGTAACTGATGCAACATTGACATGCAAAGTGTATAGGTCTATTAGTCTTTTAGTTCGAATATTTCCCTTACTCTGTCGGACCGTTATGCGTTTGATTTTCTTACTCCGTAATACGGAGTTCATACAAATAATTAATTCTTCATTGCTACGATTCTCATGCCTCACTTAGAGCAAGATATTTATTCCCGGGATTTAAAAATAACAATTCCGAATATTGATATACATGGAAACCACAGATTCAAGCGGCAATAAAATAAATAGCCTTCCCTTCGGTATGCATAATTTCTTATTTTATGACTGTGGTCGAGCAAAGGGATATATTATTCCTTGATCGTCACATTCCTCGTTAGCAACCGTAACATTGAAACTGAAAGACTGGTCACCGTTTTCTTTGGACCTTTCAGAAGAGGTTTGGAATATAATAAGCCCAATGTTTTAATGACATTATAACATTGTAAGAAGTTGGCTTTATTATGTGACAATTAGCGGCTATAGTTTCAAGATACAGACATTTTGAGGTTTGACAACGATAAAAAGCACCTCCCAGTATTAAACTAATAAAGACGACAAAAAACGCGACGAATAGCTGCTCAACGAAACGAAATGAACCCGTCAGACGACTGTCTTTCGATCATTTCAACTTGCCGAATGCATGCCGCACACGCTATAGCAAGACCACACAGCCAGCTCAATATCATATTAGATGTACTACTTGTTTATGGGAACAATTCCGGCATTCTTTTAGCAGGACTAAACAACCTGGTTTTGGTCCCATCCGAAATACGTGTATACAAATTCCTGAACAATGCACTTGCAACAATGTCAACTTGTTAGATGAGCAATCATGACGTGCGTTGATTTTAAGCCGGCGCATGTAATGAATTTAAAATGAATTGAAAAATGATTCGCTGTATACAAAATCTAATCTACATAGTTTTTGTAGAGGGATTGAAATGATTTCAGGAATAAAGAAAATGTGTACCTGTGGCCATCATTTTCTCCAAGTCCGTGGTAGAATTCATCGTTCGACCAGGAAATTGAAGAAACGCCGATTCAAGTAAAATTGCCACAGTCATGTGAAAAGTTTTGGTTACACGTCCTGTTGAAATGTGAATCTCTGTTGCGAGGCTACGGCCGCGGCTGGGACGTTTGAGCAATGGAGATTTATTCGAGTTTTGGTGTTATTACGTATTATTGGCTATATTATCCAAAACAATATTATTAACATTTTGTGTATCACGGCATTGTTCGATTGATGGTTTGAGGGTGTTTGGTAAAGGAATTTTCATTTGTGATTTTGTGGTGAATAATATAAAATATGTGGGAGCTGTTAAACTTTATCGCATAGCTCGAGTACGTGTGAAAACAATCTTCATGTCCAGAGAAACACGTGGTTGGATGTTTACGACAAACCCGTGCTAAATACTTTTGTCCTTGCTCTCCGCACAAGCCTTTTAAGCCGGAATAACATTATTCAACTCATTACGAGACATATTTTCTATATACGCTTAAAATTTCATTAATGCACTGTTTAATTTGAAAGCAGAGTTTCGAAAATCTAAAAATAAAATGTTAGTCTATCAATCACAGCTTCTAATTTCCCCAATCTTCGGAATCATGGGGATTGGAACGAGAAAAATGAAAACGTCTTCCAAAATTGCAGGGCTAATTTTAAATGCATCGCTTTAAATTTAATTCGTATGGATAATCAAATTTTTTTGAAATTCCGGAGGGCAGAGCAAATACCAAACATTAGTCATCAATCAAATGTTGTTGCTCACAAATTTATTTACGTATACTTTTACGAATTACAAGAACAATCAAATTTAGAATCACTAAATAGGACGCCTATTTATTGACTCTCAAATTGCTGTATCTATAATTGTAAATATTTTGCATATGATACTTCAGTGTGGTCAGTTATACTTACATAACTGAATATCGAATATCGGCTTACCTATGTTATAAACCTGTGAGACTACGGTGCTGTCGTGATTTCACAATTGCCAAGGTCTAGGCCGGGGATATGCCTTCACATTGAATAACAGCTGAGTCAATACTTTCACAAACGGCATCGACCACTACATATTAGATCTTTCCTAATAGTATTCACTTTTATCGACATCATTTTGCATCGAATCAATCAGAATAAGAACAACACATTAAAAAAATCACCATTGAATTTGAAGAAACTCACTAAACACTAATTCAGTTTCAAAAAGCCATTTTGTCGCTGAGCTGTTATGCTCCTATTATTGCTATATCATGCTGACATCATTGTTAACCAACCCGTTATTCGAATCTTCATTAGCTGTCGATACCTCATCATTTGACTCTTTGGAAACAATGATTAACTAATACAAGTGACGACGGTCGATACGTGATAATGCAATTATCACCTCGTCATTTCCCGCCCTTCATCTTGAACAGAGCACGCAAAAGAATCAGTCCGGCCCCGGTCCGGACCAATTCCCAGACATCTGGCGTTCGTCATTCGCAACGATCAAACATCAGATCGGTCCGGACAGAAATTTTCACATAGAACCGTTCACGATCTGAACAAACCTTGTACGGTATTCATGTCACCTTGCGGTTACTTTCAAGTTTGAAGTTTTACCGCGCTTTTCCTCGACCAGCAGTCTTTAATGGACCATTGTTGACTGTGTGACTGTGACATTATGCTGTCGCCCTACCTTACGAATTAATCGGGGACAGTTTTACTAGGCTGACTAATCTTTTTGTCTGGCTCTAGTCGCTGGTGGAAATACTACGTTTACAACATCGCTCAGGATAAGCCATCTCAGCCACTATCAAGATGACTGTTCGTTTTGGCGCCAAGAAACGGAACTGAGCGTATGGGTACCAAGAATTCAGGGTGACTATCTGGCGGACATTGTGATTATTGGAGTTGAGGTGTTCCTCTTGGTTACAAATTGCGACACTGCGTTTAACCGAGTGTGGCAGATAAGTCATCTCACTGCCACACATGTCGTCGGAAATTACGAATCTCGATATTCATAATTTGAATATATTTCGCAATATTTGCTCGTAGGTAGAGACAGGAAGTCTATAAAGTGTGATAACCACAAAAAGAAAAATATATAGTCATAGCCTATGTTATTTTCGATATGTTTCACCGCCACTTCCTGATAGCGAAAATGTAAAAATCAGTTATCACTCGTCAGTGATTAGGTCCAGCTCTGAACCCAGAACCACCACTAAAATTCAGTACGTAACTTGACTTTACGAGTCAAATCAAATATTGCATATTCAAAAGCTAAAAAAGTGTAGAGAAAAGCTGTTGCCTTAAAAGACTCAGCCCATAAGTATTTCTTAACGCAATAAGTCTAGACTCTCTCAAACCAAAGCATGATCAAATCAATGAATTATTTTACGATTATGTCGTCATTTTACGCTCAGCGACTGAATCTCAGTCACCTTCAATTGGCTAAAATAGCAAGTCGCCATGTTGACGGAGAAATCCCTGTGTCTGATAGAATTCCTGTGGCTGCCAGTGATTCAGAAAATACCTTGCTTGCAAGTTGTAATGTATACATTATTTCACAATAATTATTATGTCCCTTGGTTTCGGCATAGGCGTACTCAGGGAGAGCCGCCTTCGGTCAAGAAGCACGTACACATTTTAAAATGTGAATTTTCATCATAGAAATATGTGCATTATTTTAGTGTGATCACCTACACGTTTAAAACGAAGACGTATTGCGGATATTTCATCTCATTTTGTCATCGACGTCTTGGTCAATGGCCCCAATTACGGGCATTTTCGTCACCTGGCTAATTAAAGATAAATACAGATCAATGACTTACGGAAAGAATCGCCACGAGCCTTCAAATCTCTCATTTAGGGATGAGAAATGCAGCAAAAACTTAAAGGATAAAAATTGAAGTCCGTGTGTCCGTTGTCTACCCAGAACTGTTCAATACTAACAAAATTTCTCGTTTTATTTACAGGCTAGCCAGTTTATTCTCACTATCAACAAGACGAAATTTTGATACCAACCTAAGATTTGACTCGGTTTCGAGAATCTTTCACCCCCCCAAAGCTATCAAAGGTGCCGGCCTTATCAATGCGGAGGATGAAAGGCACCCGCCAAATCGCGGACTGCGTTCTTTTCTCGCTAGCCTGGCGCGACCAATACTCGTTTACAACGAATCTTGCCATAGGGTTTCTAGCGGCGCTCTTAATCTTCCCAAAAGTGTTAGGAAGGGGAACTGTTGTGATCGGGACCATTACTTTCAGCACAAATTTGATTAAGATTTACTTTTTCTCACGGCCGCTAGTTTCCAGAAAAAAAAAGACGTTATAACGTCGTTTCTAATAGTTAGTTTGAATCATACAATCGAATCACAATATGTTGTTGTTGAAACGTCTTGTGCTGTATACCGAACGAATTGTACTTGAATACAAGAGTGAAGAGTGCGTAGTTTCATCCAGCATTGACATTACATTAAAAAAGAGGAAAAATGTACCTAATCGCATACGCCTTTCGGCATATGGTGAGCAATGTAGTGTTTTGCTCAATCGCTCTAATTACATGTTTAGCAAATTGCGTATTTATTTCGCTACTGACCTTGCTCGTGCTGTCCTGGTCGTTGATTCCTTCAGATGGACAGCGATCCTTGACTGATCTGCAACAACACACACGATTATAGCGGACAGGTGTTAAAGAGGTGAGATCAGTGATTCACGAATGGCTTTAGGATAGGTCTAATTGACCACACCATTGTTTTTCAGGAGCACGGGCTCTGTCATATTTTCCTTGTTGATATTTTTTATACCCATGAAATTATACCTATGCGTTTGCGTATACCTGGCAATTATTTATGCAAAGAATCAAACTGATGATGAACAATAAACACGTGATTTTCACAAGTCTGCTTGTGTGGGATTTATGTGGGAAGGAATAGGATGCAGCACCCCTTCCCTTGCTTGGCCTTTCCTAAATCTGGTGAGATAATTACACATATTGGCGAGACATTGCCGAATTACATCCTCTTTACTTCTAAGTAAATCCTGGGATTGTTCTGCAACGAAAGGGATCGGTTGATTCGGTTCCTGTTTTCCGTCTTTTATTCTCTTCTCTCGAATTGTTTCAAAAATCCCCTGCCAAAAACTCTCACAGAAAATGAGTAGTCTCTCTCCACAGATTATATAGCCAGTATACTTCTTGTAACTTACCACAGAAGGAAAAAGTCCACTTCTACATTAGCTGATTCAGAATGAGTCTTCAGACCAGATTGAAAAGAAATAGGCCAACGATTTTGATTTCATTCAAGTGTTTTTCATTGAAAAGCGCTCATATCCGCGGATGGTTCGATGAGTAATGACGAGTAGCATCCGATCTTACGCAAGAGTACCTTCGTGGTTGGCAAGAAGGCTTGGCGGTAACTCTGGTCCAGATGGTACACATTAGTAAGAAGATGCAGATTTGAATCAAGGATTGTGCCTTCACGAGGGTTTATTTACTACTTTTTTGTAAATTGTAACCAAAAACATTACGTCAATTGGACAAACCCGTATTACAAATAGATGTGAAAATGTCACGAATTCTACATCGATTACGGACTATAGGACTTATGACGCACACGCTATTCATATATTTATAGCAACGAACACAGAAATCTTATTAACTTACTTATTTTTGACATATAATGCATATAATTTCTATTGTAAGTTGACATTTCAAACTCATTTGACAAGTGCCTCTTTGTTGGCCAAACAGGAGTGGAAATAATGGACCAACAGACGACAGTCTGCAAATTATTGTAAAATAATCGAAACAAAAGTTTGAATAATGAACTCTGTGTTCCTGGAGTGTGGACGATGCGTGAAAGATGCCTCTTAGGAGAATCAGGGATTCAGGGAATGCAATCAGGGATGCAAGGAAACATGGATGCCAGTAAAGATGCAAGGAGGAATGCAATCAGGGATAAATTGATCGTGCCCATATTATCTCCGTAGGTGATAGAAATTTTCTCTGGAAGAAATTTGAATCGGGA
>QKMV01001722.1:0-15087 GCA_003287335.1 Lednia tumana
AGAATATAGATAATAGAAAAGAGCATAGGTAATATCTGTAACGCTCAGTTTACAACTCTAGAATTCGATAACTTTCTAACTCTACAGCTCTAGGTATAATTTTACTTGTCTGTAGATATTTTGTGGATTTTTATTTTATTTGCTCTATACGGTCGGCCAAATTCGAGCGACAATTTATTTTCTTTGATCGTAATTAACGAAGCAAACATGCAAAGAGTAAAGACTGGCCAATGAGCTACGCAACTATACAGTTATGCCTATGCCATATAAATGTGAGAATCGCCCATTAAAGTGTAAAATAAATAACATTTAATGATATAATAAATTGTCAAATCAAAAGAATTGGCATGTTACTTAACTAGGTCTTCACCGTTATATAAACGCGTTGCTGGATGAGCGTCGTAATTCTTACAAAACTTCAAAAGATAAATACCCTTTAAGAAATATATGCAAAAAAAACGACCTTTCCCTCTGTAAATGACAAGTGGCTTTTTTCCAGTCACCCACTTCTATTTTCTTCACCAATGTGTCTGGATGAAGCATGCATTCAACTGGTGTAGGGAAGAAACGTGGAATTATGGTTAAAAAAGCCTAAAAATGTTTACTCTAAAGAGACAAACATTTCAGATCGCGCTCAAAGTTTGATACAACCTTTGTGGAAACATATTAAATGGCTTTGGCAAGTTTCACCAAAATAAAATGGAGAATATTAAAATCACTTCAAAAATACCTGCTTTCTCGAGAGCTCGAACCTCGGACCTTTTACTAACATGGCAACTGCTCTACCACTGAGCTAAGCAAGGTACGCAGGCACTTTGAGTAAGCAGGTATTTTTAAAATGATTTTTATGTTCTTAAAATTAATACCATCCTTGTATTTGGCTTTAAATTTGTTCTACTTGTTACAATAGAGAAATTTGGCCTGTAGAGTGTGACAAAGTTCTATTATATCTCAAAATACAAAAAAAACGCAGTTTTCAAGAACACAACTAAACCAACTGCGCTCAAAATTGTAACACATCTACGTTGACACATCAAAAATATATCTTGGAAGTTTTATTGAAACTGGAGCTGCCGTTTGGCATACAGACTGCAAACAAATAGTGGAAAAAGTCGATAAAATGATGAAAAATTTATTGAAATGCGAATAGGAAAAATATTTCATGAATTGCACTCAAAAAGTTAGCAAATGTAAGTTCAAAGAAACCAAAAGTTCTCTGAAATTTTAATTGAGATTGGTTTATGCGTTTGGCCTGTAGAGCGCGAACAAATAGAGAAAAACAAAAAAAAAACGAAAAAAAACAAACATAAGTTTTTCTGCAGTAATTTAAATTCAAGTCTTCGCTCCGCTCATCCAATAAAAGTGAAAAACATCATCTTGGGAAATTTAGATTTTTTTGTGCACATATTTTCGTGCACGAATTCTTCTGAATTTATAAAATGGCATACTTACTGCGTGCGATTTGATGAAAGGATATAACGTAAGCCGCTCTAAACGCTGATTCAGAAACTTGGTTTTATTGGTTTGATTTAGTAGCTGGTCAGTTCACAGATGATTGTTTCACAGAAAGTGTAGGTTCTGTCACTATAGCTTTGCCGGAACGCCTATATAGTCACGTTGTAAGCTGATCGTAGAATTTGTTGCAAAACCTCACAAATTAACACCCCAATATATCACACAACAATTTTTATTTCCTCTGTAAATGGCAATAATTGCCCATTTGCCGGTCGCTTGCTTCTTTTTTCATCACCAACATGATTCGAACGTTGCTCCATAAACACGCATTCAACTGATGTAGGGGGGAAACGGATATCTCTGATGAAAAACCTCCATAAATATTCGATTTGAAGAAAATGATATTATAGATTGCGCTAAAAATAGTTTACGTCTTTGGTTAAAACATATTAAACGTGCTTGGAAAGTTTCATCGAATTCTTTGGATAATGTTGGCTTGAAGAATGCAAAAGAGTTTCATTCAATCTGAAAAAAATCACAAAAAACACGACTTACAAGAAAATAGCTGAACTGATTGCGCTCAAAATTTTATAAATTCTGTAAGTTTCATTGCAATTGACGAAGCCGTTTGACCTACTATAGCAACCGAACAGGGGGAATCGTAGCTTACATTACCAAAAATTACAGAAATGCGAAATACAAGAAAAATATTTGATAAATTACGCTCAAAAGGTGATCGGTTCTGGGTTCAGATATCTCGTAGGTTTCTTGAAAATTTCGTTGACATCGGTTGAGGCGTTTGGCCTGCATCGTGCAAACAAACACAACCAAATTAAAAACCCCTCGTGCTCTTTTCCATGGTAATTTAAACTGAAGTCTTCGCTCCGCTCGCTACGCTCGCCACACATGTCCAATAATATAGCAATTGGATAGAATATAAAATACTAAAAAATTTGGTTTTGTTTCAACCGTGTTTGCTTTGTTATAGTTTGCCGTAAGTTGCTCTTAACTGTGCGGATCCCAACAGAAATATTTTTCCTGACACGTCGCCATGAAATCCGACCAATTTTGGATTTTTTTCTCATATCTATGCCACTTACAAAATCTGACATTGGATCTTAGCGAATCTTAGTGGATTAAAGTGTGGAAGACTGTTAGAAAGGAAAGTTGACCTGGTAAAAGTAGACTTATGGCAGCCCCGGATTAAAATTATTTTCATTTCGAATTGCTTTGGAAAGCGTGGGATTAAAATAATAGTTTACTGAATCTAGCCGAAATGTAGCAAACAATTCTACAAAACAGACGCAAGCTCTAAGAACCGTGTTTGAAAGGATTATATGATCCGTGTCGCTGTGGTCCTGGGGGAAGAGATATGGGAAGGGTGACTCTCACCCTTTGAGGGTGTCCGATGACCTGGCATTTGCGACAGAAATGTCAAGGTGATAATTCACCGGCCTATCCCAGCGAGAAAGGTCAGTTTGTCACATTTGTATATGCCATCAGATTCGGATTGACGCGAAGCCACGAAAGGATCTTAGGTCATAGTAATACTTCGTTTCCTCGTTTTCTATCAAAATCGTAGCCTGAGATTAAGGAAATCTATTATTTCCTTACTCTCAGGTTCACGAAACCAAGCTAGAAAGTTTTGAGCCAAGTTTAAAGCGAAAAGATAGAAGATTCATTTCCCGTATAATATTCTACGAGATTCAATTTCCTTAGTTTCTCTCTCAGTCAGTTGGAAAACTTTGTGTATTATTATTATCATCATCTCTCGGAAAACGTACGACAACTTTACGTGTTAACTTTAGCTGCTCAAGTTAATAAATCAATCACTCCACTAAACTATGTAACAATATATTTTATATTATCAAAGTTTGTGTATCTCTTTAAACTGTATTTTTTTAGAAATTTCCCTCAGCTGTCAGTTATCTGCTTGGAAAACTTTCCGAAAAACTCAAGTCTCGTCATCGTCTACTTCAGAGTAGATGGATCAGAGACGCGTGGAAATCAGAGTCGATGACACCTGGTCTCTGCAACTGTTGCGCCAGAAGACAGTTGGAATACGGATGGGTGTGGCTGGTAAGATTCTCGTTGACGGGAATTCTCGTTTCCCTTTTTAAAAACCTCTGCAGCGAGAATCTTTCGAGCCTAGGCACCCAGAATCGGGCAGATTCGAAGCGGGCTAGAAAATATGTACTAAGAACAAAATCCAATATGGAAGCCATAGCCTTCACGTCATAGCTCACGTAACCATTAGCGTCTTACTAAAAAAACTTTCAGCATGTGATTTATTTTATGATAAGTGACAGTTCCCGTGAAAAACGTCACTTAGAAACTATGACAAGCCCTTGTAATAAACCGTGGACAGCCAAACACCCGTTTTGTATTTGAGTGTTGCATAATTTACTTGTATTAATATAGTATGGTATGCAATCTATGAGGCGAGCGTTTTAAACATAATATAATCACTTAAAGTGTTCGTCGCTTGACCACAAAAGAACAAGAAAAGCATAAAAATTCAGGAAGAAACGTCTATAATCCCAAGCTTAATAGATAAGTAAAAACAACTCGATATTTTCTGAGAGTATTAAATGAATCCTTAGAGTTTAGACAAACCATAGAATTTTATTTAGAGAAACCCTATAAAGCAGCGTGACAAGTCGCCGAGTTCACAGCATTATTATTTTACTACTTCGGGCACAAAGAACAAAATGCCCTATTTGGCTTGCTCCCAAATACCGTGCAGGGAACAGTCCGGTCTTAATTATTGCTCATCCTCTGCAAGCCGTCGGGCATTCCCGCCGGTCGACCAGTCGGTTGGTCGGTCTCCCACTGTAAAACGCAGTCCATCTTAGCGAAGAGAACACAGGCCACAGAGAAAGGGAAACACGACGCCGTTGGGAAATAGTGGAAATCGATCACTCGTACAACACAAAGGGGAGAGTGAAAAAAATCATCGGTATCTTTCTCGTACAGTAGTCTTGTTCACCGCAAATAAAATAGAACTCTATTGCATTGAGAATGAAAAGGCAGAGATAGAAGAAGAAAATGTTCTGCGCGGTGATGATGGCGCTTTTAGATCAGATATTAGAATTAGGAGAATTAAAACGGGTAATGTCCCCATCATTATGAATGTGCGAAATGAATTAACCCACGAACTGAAGCCGAACTAGGGCGGAAAATGAGGTACACTACCATCAATCTTCTTCCCCTAGTCTTCATTCCAGCAAAATAGAACTGGAGGTTAGAACCTAGTGTGCCAGAACTGCGACTTAACTAAGCTGATTAGGAGCGCTCTGTTTGCTGTTTGGTTTCAACGAAAACCTACGCTCGTAAATAAAATCTTACTATTTGCACGAAGAACTGCAAACTGCGGTCGCACAAATGCTTACAATCCCTATGAGAGAATTGTGCATTGATGAGCTACGCTGACGCGATGGGAAATGCACGGGTAACGATTTCATTCGCAGGTTTGAAAATGAACGCTCCCTTTCTTTAAGCATTACTATAGAGAAATGTAAACCGTAGAGAACACGGAAAAGTATAGTTATATTTATGCCCGTGTTAAAGCTGTTCAAAAATGAGTTATCTAATTCAATGTTAGAAATATGTCTACGTAACGGAAAAGATAAATGCGAACTACATAAAACGATTACCTACCTTGCGGAATTCAGCAAAAGTATAAAGAACTAAATTTTAAAATGATGCACATTGAGGGTCTGTAATGTAAAACAAGACGATGTTCCGAATCCAGAAACTGCATTTGCATGTATCTGCTATTTACCCGTGCCAGCGGCGGTAGATAAGAAGCGCTTGACGTCACCAGTCACGAGGCTCTAACTACTAATTGTACGTACCTACTACGTACTCGTCGGCAAGAGATAAAGCAGCTAGGATAGGATGCTGTTGCAGTCCGAGAGAGATGGCTATTTGCATAACATAGTGATTATTCAGCATGCACTCTCGCGCTTGATCGGAATTCAACCGTGGATGCTATTTGAATTTCGATAATGTTGAATCGTCGGACCATTGTTGAGGCAACCGCTCCAGCAATGTAAATTGTAAATGCTTAGCTGTCTCTCAACCATTACATTGAAGTATTTCTGCAATTTAATAACAAACACAACACAACGTAGTGTCTATACGTATTGAGAATAATTGAGGTTCAAACGTTTTTTGGGCTATGTTTATTGGGGTGCAAAGGAAATATTAATTCACACATCCTATATCCGTGATAGAATTTGCAACTTTACGGAAAATGATATTATAATAATGTGATCATTGGATAACTCTTTTTAACGGTTGATAGAGATACAATTTGATTTGCATGTTACAGCGTATTTATTTGCCATTTCCCAAAAAATGACGTACTGCTTTAATTGTAGTATTAGTTACATCGTCATAGACATTGAGACTCTAATATATAAAATCATTAGCAGAAAAATTGGAAGTAGAAGCAGTTGGTTTGAGTTACCATTTAAGACCAGTTTTCCTATCGGGTAACGGTATACCAGCAGCAACTAATTTATGTGTCTGTGATGATGATGTTGCGAAGAAGACATGATGATGCATTAAAGCATTAACTTAGCAAATTTGCATTTCTTATCTGTAATTTTGACGTCGAAACTTCCTCTCTGCGCTCTTATAGCTCCTCGCCGTAGATGCAACATTATAATATTACTTCAGACGAAGGTTCTCTCATCTCCCATGAAGAAATACGTTCTCGTCTGATCGAGTTCTAGTTAAATTATTCCAGTAGTTCACATTTGTGCACCCCGACCCGACTTTGAGAGACATTGCTTCAGGCAGAAAAAAGATTTCCTTTTGATATTATCCAAGAAATTATTATTCTTGCTTTAATTGTAATCACTTTATTGAACTACAAAGCAGTCTTTACGTTTCATTTCTTTTGGTGATTGCGTTTGCAACAGTTCTGCTTATTTATTATTCAATTGCTAATTATCTTTCCTTTTGGTGGGAACGATACGATGGATGAAACGGGAAAAGGAACGAGAGATAAAGAGGGGTACGTTAGCTAGCTACTTATTGAGTTCGCTTTCGAAGAATAGCCAAACTGACGTAAGGACTGAGCTGAGAAGCAAATTAATTAGCATCAAAAGAATACGCATTAATTGGAGATATGAATATTATACAATATTTCCATTCCTCATTAGTTATCCAGAATCGACTATTGCGCATTACATTTTGTTGAAATAGTTATTTTGCGAACAGCAAGCTTCAGAGTACTGCAGTATACTGTGTTGTAACACAGTATGCTGCTGTCATGAAAGTGAACAAAAGCTTGATCATTTCTGAAGCTTTTAACAGCAAGCAGAGATTTCCTGAAGAAAAAATGGGAATTATGCGGTACTAAAAGCATAAGCGAAAACGAGATTTTGTTGATTGACGCAATTTAGATCTAGTTTTGCTCACAATGAATGTGTAAATAGAATGGTTGGTAACTATAACGACCGATACGCAATTGGTAAAGACGTGCCGGATTTTCTTGTGGAAAATACCACCTGGCTGTCACCCAACGTAAAGCTGCATTCCGACATGGTAAGGTCATAATTGAATTTGATTAAGTGCACTGCGCTGCATCGGATCATTTTGTTTTCTGCCAAACAGACATTTCAGTCATGGATACATCCAGATAAGTTGTACGTACTCAGCATACTCACATCTATTAGTGAGAAATTTGGCAAGATAAAGTCGCGCCGATTTCTGTCATGCGATCATATTTCAGAGATGAAATGCTTAGATTATTGTGCAATCTTCCGATATTTCGCTGTGAAAAGTGGCTATTTGAATTATGAATTTGTACACTGAAACATGAACTTGGAAAATTATCACTTAACCCTGTAATTAGTTTGATATTGTTAAAGTTGGGCAAATGTAATGCATTTTTACTTTTTTGTTGAAAAACTAAGTTTTTATTGTCTAATTAATTCCGCCAATTATACTATACATAAATCTTTATTAAAATGTTCTCAGCCATAAATTATAATTTACAAAGCCTTTTCCAAGATTTTTTGCACCAAAGTGAATGGATATTAAAAAAACATGAAATCTGTTCCGAATTGGAAACTGTCGGCCACAAACAACACCAATCAAACTATTTCTGTAAAATTATAACACATTTCCTTGCTAGAAGCTGTTTTTCAGCTAATATTCTAGCAGGCTGGGGAAGCTGCGAGGGTCAAAGCCGTCAGTGATGGCTGTGAACACGAATTCCCTCACTTTCGGCCCAAGCCAAAAACGCAAATTACTCAACACCCGTTTTTGATAAATGATGCATGAACCGGCTAACACGTTGGTTTATGATCAAGAGGTCATAAATAGAAATGCATTTCTAGAGATAATTCTTTATTTTGACAGTACACATACATACATGCATGCGTACGAACTCGCAGTGAGGTCGCCTACCTAGGCTACTGCCGCTGCCGCTGCTTCATGCAGTCAACAAGATGCTGAAATTAGAATGTCTAAAGTAGTCGAGTTAATTTGCAGGTGCATTACTGCTTCTTGAACAGGCTGCGGACGAAATTAGAAGAGTACTCGAATTATGTATGACTCATATTCTTGTGGGGCCCAGAAAACAATTCGCTGCAGGCCGAGTTGCTCGTCAGGCAAAGGAAAATGGAAAATTGTCGCAGAATCGTCTTGCCACTAGATATGATAGTGATCTCGATGTATATTATACATGTTATATTTATTTACTTATTTGTTTCTTTGTTCTTTTTGACCACACAAATGATATTGGATAATATAAGCCATGCATATATTTATGTTGTGTTCTCTTACACGGATATGTTTCAATTAGTTTGATTAAACTGCATGCTAATAATGTAGTTAACCGTGGACTGTGGATTTAATCTGGAGTTTTTCTGATCTTATGTCCTCAGAAGTAACCGCAGACGATTTTAATGGAATTTTATGTAAAAATCTGAAAAAGTAGTATTTCATGGAAGATTTAGGAACTGTTTGTAAAGTTTTCAGCTTTCTTCTTATTTCACACCGTTCCTCGCTGTTGCAAAATTTGACTTGAGAAAATCTATCCCTCCTAATTAGGCATTAACGAAGCGTCAGACAGTTTTGATTAAAAGTTCCCATTAATAATTTTCTTTGATACATTTTACTTTTATTTAAAAAATGTTCCAGAGAGCTGAAATCTCGCAAGAGGAAATTTTCGTTTAAAGAACATAAATCATATTGCTTTTGATGAGGAAAATAATACGCCATCACGACTTTTCTATTTCTTGTCAACGAGCTATGTTTAATTACTTTGAGAGATTTCCTCAAGGGGACATTTGCGTGGTTCCATGAGTTCCCCAAACACACTCAAAAGTCGAAAAATGAAATTACTCTTATGGCGAAAAAGCGAAATTACAACCAATGTACACTTTTCCGGCGGCAAGAACCACGGTCGTTCTCATTGCATAACTTAATAGCCAATCTCTTTTACGAGAAAACTTTGCTTTCCCCCTTTTCTCAGTGCCAAGCGTCCCGTCCGGACAACTGTTGCATTTCCAGTGCCACTCCAGTTCCAGGTCTACCTATATTGACAGAACGAAACTTAGTCGCTTCTCGCCTCCAAATCCCTAACAAACCTTATCTCGGGACACTCGATTCTGCGCACAAGCCCCTGCAAAACGACGCATAGAGCGTCGCGACGCCTCACCGAGTGGCGTCCAAGCCGAAGAGCGACGGAATTCGACGACGACGAGCCGGTATGGGCAGATTTTGAGTGAATATGAAGTCAGTCTGAACGTGGTGTTACGTGGAGGCGGTCATAGACGGTTACGGTTCCACTGAAACTCTACGTTAGTCAACGTTTTCAAAATTATCAATCGCGCGCGGAGATTTAAAAATCTTGTCCGTAAATTGGTACGACCCTTTGATCCGATGAATGCGTTTCATATCACTGGGAGTAATTAAATTTTCGTGTTCCTCTCATAAAATAACAATACATTTATAAATATTTCGGAAATATTCTCGCGGAAAAAGGACAAATATTAAAAAAAAACTGAAATCGTCCGAAAGATCAAAAGCCTGCACAACTCGCTGTCCATTCTGCAACGGCTCCGGACGACCGATGTCCTAAGAAGAGCTGCCCTCAACGACAAGGTAAGCTAAGCTAATCAACATTTGATTTTTATTCCACCCCATCCATCTCAGCCGGAGTTTGTGTAGACTCGTTGAAATCTGGCCAGCGTATGACTCGGTCGGTGGGTCAACACCATGCGAATGGCCAGTATGGGTCAAGAACGCGTGTCCACGAATGCGTGAAAGCGGCACGCTACGCCACCTTCCTCAGGTGCACGCACGGAAATGAAACAATTCCTCACTTTGTTGTTTTTTCTTACTTGCCTTCTGCTGAAAATGAATTTATTTATACTTATAGCATTCGGAAGGGTTGACTTTGTCGCCCCTCAAGTGATTTTAATGACGCGATATGTGTGTATTAAAAAAAATCGTGAAGCATAATTATTTTCACGCTATATTCAGAATGATATAAGCGAAAGTGTTGCGTGATAAAGTTATAGTAAGAACAGTGCATTTCTCTGAACTGAAAACACGAGACCAATTGCAATTGTTTTTCACAGTTATTAAACAACGCTGTGCTTTGCTATGTCTCAAAAATTCAGAACTTAAACTGCACGGAACATGAAGGGTTTTCTAATGCGTTCATCTCAAGTGCTTTATCATGTGGCTGCGATATAAAATAAAAGCACACATTGTGAAAGATTATGGCTGTGATGTTTGCCTATGTGGTTGCCACACACTATATATTTGTTCGTCGGCCATAAAACGAGCTATTGTCTCTGCGACTCGCAGGGATTTAAAAACACGATATCACTGTGGATTTTAATCGTGTAATACACACGATGGTAAAGAAGGTACGCATGTGTAATAGAAAATTGAGCAATATTTCGCGCGTAAAAGTGTAAGAGAGGGTTACAATAAATAAGCGTTGAAGCGACTGATTAAGAAAATAGGGATTTTTAAAAATGTATTGCATTTTTCAATGACACGTCAATTTAGTGTACCGCGAGTTAGGCGAATTGTGTCCATTGTTTTCACCTCCCAGGTGCCAACTGGCAATGTAAAAGCGGTTTGCTTATAATTTCCCAGCCCCGCGCGGCGTGGTGGTGGTGGCAAGTTTTCAGTTTTGCGTGCGGCGGTCGTAAATCCCCCCGGGGGAAAGCTTTGTGCATTTCCCGCCGTTTGAAGTCGGCCCCGCATATTATTTCCCAATCACCATTTGCGCGGGTAAAAAAGAAATACAACACACGGCTGGGCGCGCGGAATGTACACGAGGTTGTTTGGGAAAAATAGTGTACAACATTTGCTTTAGATTTAATTTCCAAAAGTGCAGTAGGTATACGTGTTTGTGGTTTGCGGAGTTCAATATTGACAATGCGTTTTCAGCACAAAGCTGCATACCGCGAGCAGTAGTCACAAAATGCATTTGTCTTGCTAAAGCAAACATTTTATTAGCCGCTCGCAAACTCTCGTGGAAAGTCGGCGATCGCGAAACCAGCTTTAACTCTGTTCTCCCTACAATTGAAAACTTGTGTTTCCAGCTTCTAAGATTATATTTCACCCTCGTCAGATTACCCGGGTCGTACGGTACTCAAATTTTTAAGAGCGTGCGCGTCTTTAAGACAGGGAGTTTTTTAAATAAAATAAAACGCTGAAATTAACGTTTCCGTTAAGTAGGAAATTAATTTAGCTGCCCGGCAATGCTTGTCTCTTCTGCAGAGGGCTTGAAAAGAAGGGAGCAATAACCACCGCGCAAAGCCGACCGTCTAATGATATTTTCCCTTTTAGCCTGTTACCTAACAAATTGAATCAAGATATTCGATACGCGATCGATACTTGCGGATGATACGAAACTTGAGCTCATAGACAATCAATCCCGGCTCACGATTCCCTAGACAAAAGGAACCGATGAATTATAGTCAGCCATTAGAAGGCATTCAAGTAAATCATGGTAATCTAAAATTGTGTTTATTATGTTGGTTTCGCGTATAGTGCATTACAAAAACTGCAGGTAGTGCGGCGAAAAGATTCTATACAACCTTGCACTACGTTCCCTAAAATAACTTCAGAAAAAAGTTTCGGAACGAATTTCCTATTTGAATTTAATGAAACGATATTTATGAATATGAATTTCCACCAATATGTTGTATGGCTTATAGGCATGGGTGAGATTAGTATCTTGTGTTATTTAAATATGTTATATTTGCAACTGAAAATTCTAGTAATGGATTTCAAAACAGAAACTGCAATTATTTATAGCCCTACGATCAAATTTTAATTTCAAAATCCAATCTCGATGACCAGAGAATGATTGGAAAACGCGTATGCAAAACGTTAAACTAAAATTACAACTCACAATACAATTACATCCGGTGTTCGAGTCCTCGAGAAGGCAGGTATTTTTGAAGAGATTTTAATATGCTTCATCAAAATTGCAACACGTGCATATAACATCTCTCTCAGCCTCTCCCCGACACATCCAGCTGAACTGTTTTACAATTATTGAATTCTTTAACCCCGGCTAACAATGTACAGGATAAGGCAGAGGCAGGTAAGGTGGAACACTCATCTGAATGGACACGATCTATCACAGACAAGCAAGGCCCATGGGGTGCTCATGGGGTTGCATGAGGGCGACGTGACAAGGGTAGATTCGTGCGACTGCCGGTCGACTGACCGGCCGGTCGACCGGTCGCGTGGAGCTAGTAAGACAAGATCGCAGTCTACCGACTCTCTTCATCATCCACCTTCTCCGTCTTATCTCTTATCTTTCCCCCCCTTTTCTATCCTTCACCCTGCTGCTTGACTTACTATCTCTGCGAACAAATATTACATCCACCATATTCGTGCCAAAACACAACTGAACTTTACCGAGATGTTTATCGTTGTTGTACCCCACCATACCCCGACCCCCCGTGATGATAATTATAGGGTTAGTGCCCCTCAATTTCAAACGTTCACTCCCTACATCGTATAGAATAAACGTATTAATTACTAATCTTGGAAATAGATTCTAGTCAATTTTCTCTGATAGTTAGAGACTTCACATGCGAAACTGGCTTGGAACGTAGTATTATATTAATACGCTTAGTGTATCTTTGAGTCTAACACATGTGGGGATGTAACATGAAGCATGTCCAGTAACTCTGGACTTACATCCTATAAAAAGAAAATGTGTTCATGTGTGAAAATGTGATAATTTGTCTTTTGGTAACGATAGGTATGCGAATTGTAATTGGGAGCTGGTTTACTTTCAGACGAGTGGAGGTGCCGAGTTATAGCTGGACACGTTTCGGTTGGGTACAGTGAAATAAGTGGGTAGATGTCTTGAACACGATAGTTGACAGCCGGCATTTCAATTTCAAAGTAAAAGTTGTGTACTCCCGAAAAACAGACATTTTCCCACCTCCACTCCATTCTTCGGCGCAAACTCGGTAGGTAGTAATGCATCCGTTAGGTGTGAGGTTCGGCAGGGAATTGCATCAAATTTTTCAACATTTTGAAAAGAGTGTTCTGATATGACTCATAAAAAAATGTTTTGTCGCAAGTTTCCTACATTCTGGTAATTGGAATGTTGGAGACTTTCAGAGCCGTTGGACGATGTTATCTGATAACATCCTATGTAATTCATTAAAAATGTTTGTTACCACTGGGCATACGGCAAATACAACTCATATGCCAAGTAGGCATTACGTACCTTGCTGTGTGCAAGAAAACTTTATATAACATGACTGACCATTATCAGTTGAAAATAAGTTAAACAAAAATATGCTGTCATATAAAGAGTCCAGGAGATAATCGTACGTTATAATCATTCGCACAAGTAAGCAGATATAAGGCAGGTTGGGATTGTGCGAGAACTACGACTAACGATGGTCGGAGGCTTGCAGGATTAGCTAATCAAAGGTGCATTATCTGTGCAGGATATGTAGGAGACAGGACGATGGTGTAACAACAAGTTTATGGCCGTTGCGTGTCATAGAGGCATATCGTGCAGGGACACGCGATCAGCCAACCCCCGGCCCAGGCAGAAGGAGGCAGCGACCCCACCCCTCCTTCGCGCAAAGGCAAACTACCCGTAATATATCGCAGCCTGCTGCCCGTCATTTGCATTTTTAAATATAAACTCTTTCTTTTTTAAGGGGAACGTCAATCATTTGGAGAATGATAATTCAAATATTTGTTTTAAACGGGTGGAATAAATTTTACGATCTTGATGGTTATCTTATATAAAAGGACATTAAATAATTAATTTAATTTAACTATTCTTTTTATGAGCGCGAAATTACTGTGATAAACGCTAGAGATTTCTCGCAGTTTACGACGATCGTAATGTTTATTGTATTGTGAACAGTTTTGTTAAATTATAAAACACATTGGTTCACATTTGAATAAAGAATGCGGCATTAAAACAACGCGACTGTCCTTGTATAATTTCACGTGCAATGTTTCAAAAGTGAATTTAATTCCACTCGTGAGAAATGGTAATATTTTCTAGGTTTCCCTGTGTAATAAATTACCTAATCTTCTGCTCTAATACTCCAGAACTACTGGAGCTCCCGAAATATCCTGAAACAAAATAAGCATTTCGTGGCTTAGACCTCACTCTGAAAATAATGAAGATAAAACAATTTAAATTTTAGCCGCTAGTGGGCCCCAGGGAGCAATTGACTGGCAAGATGTGACATTTTCAAGAACAAAAGCTCAGCGATGTCACAACGAACGATGATCTATTTTTACAAGTTAATTAGTCACCCATGAGCAGCACCATTGGCAAATTGATTTGTGTGCAGCGATAATGCATCCATCCCTAAATGGACATCAAGGCCTTGTCCATGCATCACTAGGCCGCCAGAATGCACAGAGTTAATGGACGAGTGGACATAAGCAAAAGCTGGGTGACCAATAAATTACTTGACACAACTCGTACGCACAATGGAAGTATGATTGGTATGATCATTGTTGACGTTATGTTTCATTAATAATACGAATCCACCAATAGACGTTGATTAATTATTCAGCGGCATAATGTAAATGGTATGTTTTGGAATAAAACGCCGTGCCGATCGCCAGCAACAATGTGTATTTGATATTAGTTTATGGGAGGGGAAATATTCGGCGCGACGCTGGCAGTGTTAGCCAGTATAGCTTAATTGTGCGCGTATTGTGTCAGATTTTTCGCGATTGCCATTCTATTGGCATGCTATTGATTGTCCTGGTGCCAATCAATCACCAACAATATTGTATGCTAATTATTTAATGGCTCGCGAATAATTCTACTGGAATGGAAAACATTGGAATAACGGCGTCTGATGTCGTTTGCGAGTTACTGATTTCATTTTCATCGCTTCCTACCACCTCAATATAAAATCGTAGCTCACTTTACTAAATTATCAAAAATAGACATAAAAGGACCAAACTTTTGACAGTTTTAAACGGCAGTCCCATGTCTCTTTTCCATGCTCTTCGAAATATGTGAAGCATTACGCCGTGGGATATAGCGGACTCGGAGTTAAGACAAACGACTAGTACAGATAAAACAAACCTGCTGTTATGGTAAAAGTGTGTAAAAGATAGCTTGGGTGG
>QKMV01001724.1:0-15078 GCA_003287335.1 Lednia tumana
TGCTATTAATTTTTTATATAATGGTTAATTTTAAATTCATAATCCCTTGCAGTATGATGTATTAAAAAGGTGCTTTTCTTCAGGATCTTCTAAGTCGGGGAATACGCTCACCTGGATCAGAAACGTTGGTTAACAGAGGCAGTACCAACAAGAAGATGACTGATGAATTACATTCATCGACGAACGGAGATAATCAGTCAAAACGAAACAAATGAGTCTTATTTATATGTTTAATTTATCTAGCAGTGTTGTTAATGTTACATCATATATAGGGTATTTATAAATATTCTCTCCAAATGTATATAAGCTCAATAATTGGGACCAAATATTTTGAAAGTCGAAAATAACAAATCAAAATAGTTTCGCACATTTTTTATGTGGAAACTGCAAATTATATCGATGCTTAGTCAGCGTCTGTGAATGGTAAAATGAATTTTCCAAAACTAGAAATTTAAAGAGTTCCTAAGATTAGCTTGTCGTTTTTAACGTCGGCTGATTTATGAACTGATTAAGTACAAAAAGGGTAGTAATCGATTTACGACCTTTTTCCATAACTTGTACGAGTAATTCAGTCATGCCTTAAACGATTTCAATTTGTTACGATGCCAATGACAGTCAACCGACTAGAGAGTTACGCATTTTAGAACTGACCATGTTCGTAAAATAGATCTTTATAGATTTCTATATACTATCGTTAGATGTGGCAATTTTCAATTGCATTCGCACCGGGTTATGCAGATTTTAATGTGATATTGCACGTATGCAGAGTTTATGTCTTGTTGATGATTGATATTGATTTTAGAAGTAAATTTTATACTAATTCGTTGACAAATGACTGTCTTGTGTCTAAATATTTTTGGGAAATGTTAGGGGGATTGAGTTTAGTTTATTTTTGTTACTGTAAAAGATAGCCTGAATGTCCTTTATTTTTCTATATATCCACAGAAAGTAAAGAACTGATTTTCTTTCAGCAAACGTAAGCCTGCTTTTGTAATCAGTACTACCTCTACCAGTACACCTACATAACCTGCGGAAACTGTTAAGGCGTAAACTTCCTATCATTATTATTCAGGTATGGATGGGTACTTCCTATAACCATACTAAATACCTATTTAAGTGCAATTATTTATTAGAATTTTAGTTACAACTGATTTTTACTGTTTTCTGTTAATTTGATGGGCATTACCTACTAGCTATTTTACCTATTATCTAATAAATCTTTCGAAGAAGAAATTATATTGTACAAAACTAAATATAATTTCATTGCTTTGAAGGTAAAAACCAATTTGTTAAGTTTTTAGGGTTTATTTTTTCTCAAGTTATACCGACGGTGTTTGAAAAGTTTATTACGGATGTGAGTGTCGTCGTATTATTGTAAGCCTGTTGCTCATTCGATCACCTAGTGTACGTTGTCAGTTACACCATGTATGATGTTTGCGTGATTGTCGATAATATAGAACTGGCCTACTATTTAAGCAACTAGATGTATAATAATTGTGTGATATTATGATTGTAAATGTTTTTCCAGGTCGTTGTTAAATATTGGCAAATAAGGGTATCTTTAATATATATATATATAAGCTAAAATTATGCTGATCAGTGATCTTCATTCACTTTTGATTGATAATATGCCTGACGATTTGTGCAAGAAAGGGTTGACAAGTTTTACTGTTTGATGTACTTAAAACTATTTTTATTCAATGTTAGAGTGTGTTGCACAGGTTTGCAATTTTTATCTTTTTGGTAAAGTACTGTTTTTATTGTTGTTGCTTTTTTGCTACATACTGTTGTTCCAAGGCTCTAAAACGTGCAATAACAGTAAAAATGGGAAAATCCCCACTTTTGGCCTCACGTTATAGACCCTTCAATATTTTTTTGAAGCTGTGCTAGATTTTTATATTTTTTCACTTGTAATTGTGTGTGCTTAACACATGAATATGATCAATAGACCAAAGTCAAGAATACATTGATGCTTGTACCTGTATAAAGTGTACATTTGAATAAATTTTTGTGTTCCACAGAGTTCTTTAAATTCTGTCATTGGATATTCATTTGTAGAAGTAGCGGAGATTAAAGATCACAACTTCAAAGATCACAACATCCTAGATACGGAATAATGTAGGAGACCTTCAATATGCAACTGGTGTATAGCAAATAATTTACATTTTGGATTGAAATCAATAGTGCTGCAAGTTCAAATGCATGCAACGTGCATTACAGTTTGCGATAGAAATTGTTACTTTTAGAACATAATGGAAGAAAAATAACCACTGTTAAGATTTGGTCGTGATCTCATCGGAAAACTGAAAATCCCAGTTAAATTTTCGTCATAGTTTTCAGACTTCACGTGTTGAGTCGGAGCGCTAGCTGTAATCTGCTTGAATTTGACAGTTCTCCGGTTCGACCCTCGGTTCGACGACCGATCTCCTGTCCGGTCGGGTGGTACAGTGTTACCGAGAGCAGTGCTTTGATTAAGTGTACTTATTGTACAATTCTGACTCTTTTGTGCTGAACTATTTGTAGAATGAGCACTTAGTCTGAGACCCCGTATGAAGAAATAAGACTTATTACATATAAATTAGCATAAGGTACGAAATGTCGAGACAATTGATGGAGACTTTTAGGTTAGAGGAACGTGTCAATTTCCAACTAACCCCCTATTATGATTCGGGGTTACTGGGAAATTGAGACATTCGTCTAACCCAAAGTTACGCGATTCTTCGTGTAATTTATTTTGTTTATAGCATCTGGTGTTTCTACTGCAATATTTACTTCATACCTAAACATGTATTGAGTGGGTATAAGTGGCCAGCATCTCTTTACTGTGTATTAATTTTACATTCTTTGTGTTTCAGTAATTGAACTCATCTCGCCATGTATTATCCCTCATTTTCATTGGTTTTCTCCGGGTTATTTATTGGCTACATGCTCTATTCAATATGGACAATGGCTCAGTTGTTCAATCCACCACTGTGTGAACCGGGAGAGAGCTGCATCACTTCATTCTTGAGCAATAAGCCTCGACTTCAGGTACAAAATATATGTTCAGAATATTGATACTTTCCTTGATATTTTAAGTACTTGTTGTCTCCTTAAGTTCTTAGATCACTAACCGATTTTTTCCTCCAATCAAACTTTAGTTGTTGGTGTTCACTTCCGTGAAATCAAATCCTAGCAGAGACAGTGAAGTTGTCTTGGTTGAAAACCAGAAATATTTTGATCACAATGCAAACATGGAAAAGTAAGGAAGTACAAGATTGGCAGATCTACTTTGAGTTTGTAGCTTTTTCCTCTTTAGCAGCTTTCTACACAACCTTATGCAAATACAAACTTGTGTTTTTTCAGGCCACTAACATTGTCAATACCCCAAGAAACTCGCAATAACGGAAGCCTCTACCTACAAATGTTTGTGCTTCCTTCTGGAAAAGATCAGTGGAAGTATATGGACCTGAAACGACAGGGGATAGCTGTGCATACTAGAATAAAACTTACACAATATCAAGTTCCTAAGGCAGATGCATTTAACCTTCTTGGAACTGCCTCGGCTAGTGAGACAACTTCAAATGAGAAAAGCAAGAAATTAGCTCGCAAGGTTTCTCACATAAAATCAAGAGTTTTCTTCAACATTATGACAGATGACGTGGAGTTACCACGGCACAATGTTCCTGCAGAGATTGGAAGTCTTTTAACGTAAGTTCACACTGTACAAATTATCACTTCAAGTTTTAGAGTTGAGCTAATTTAATATTTTAGCTTTAAAAAGAGTAAAAATTAGGAAAAATGGCATTGTGGTAGAGGAAATATACCACAGTTGTTGTTTACGGTATTTCAAATTTTCATTGTAATGCAATTTAATTATCATATTTACTCTGCTAAATGCATATAGGTAGTCCATTGCAGATAATAATGACATTGAATTGAATTTACTCATAGGAATCAAGAGAAAGAACTGGGTACGTCAGGTTTAGGATAGAACGTGGGGCTGCCCAATTGCAAAGCCAATTGCTATAAAGAAACATTCAAACGTACCAACACTGCCCCAGTCACAAATATATTTCAAGGATTTTAGATTTCTCACTTCCAACCTTGATTTTTTCGGGATTTCTTGAAGTCAACTTGTAATTTTTACTGATGGTGGTACCGCTAAAAACTAACCTTGTTTCCTTGCCTTCCATTTCAGTCTGACCCAAGACCAAGAATATCTGCCCATTGTGCAATATGACTTCTTGAACAACCGGCTCCGAGATTTGATAGAAATCACTCCGAGTAACTTTACAATGAACATTACGCTTTTTTATTCGCCTATTGGGATTGGCAAACTGAGGTGAATAATGTCAATTGAGATCGAAGTCACTTTTTTAAATGTCAAGCTGAGTTTTGATGGCAGTTTTGATATTTGCAATTTTGACATTAAGTCTTGATGGCAATTTTAAAAACAATTACCCTAAAAAGATGGTAGCCTTTTGAGCATTTTGAGCAAGCCTACTAAAATGATTGACTTCGATGAAGATATGGACCCTGATACTCTGCAATACCAGTGCAGCCACATTGACCGCTACGGTTCCGGGGATAAGATTTGAAGTTGCTCTTTCTTGTTGAAAGTTGTTGAAGGTTTTGGTATAGCCTTCTTCAAATTAAATTTTCAAAAAAAATAGACAAAACAAGTTTTGTCGTCGTTCCATCCCCTCTCCAAAACCACTAATCCGTAATAAAGTTAGCGTAGTTTTTTTACTGATGACCCCAAAATCTCACCGTGAACTAAGAAACGAATGATTTCGAAAAATCTCTCCTTTTCTGTCGATCATAAATTTTATTTTTTCAAAGCTTGACAGTTGCTAGGTTTTATCAGGTGCCGACTTGTTAATTGAACGAATTGATTGCTTGCTTTCAGGCTTGTGCAGCATATGGAGTTGGCAATGAGAACGCTTTCAACGTTCGGCTTCAGCCAGAAAGACACCGATGAGGTCAAAGGAATCTTTGCCGACACAAATGTCTATTTATTGTGCATCACCATATTTATTTCAACAATCCATGTGAGTTTGCTGATTTCGTGCACAGTATTCACTTGTTTAACATCATCCAAGTACATCCAGTCTTATAGTTATGGGCTAGGTACATTTTAAAGTTAATTTTCTTTTTCCAAAGTTTTGTTGAGGACTGCTGTACCCACCTAGAAATTTTTAGTTCCTACCACAATGGTGAGACTTATAAATATTGCCTTTTCTCTGAAATTTCTCTGAAAACTGAGCATCCAAGTATTCAATTTACGAAATTGCCTGGCAAGAAAGAATGCTCTTCCAGTAAATAGAGCGTACATTAGAAGAATGTGCTGTATTTCGAATATGTACTAGCTCTAAAACGTCCTTGTACTGCATTTAAAAACACGTGCCTACCTAGATACTCATCATTTGACTGCCACAATTTAGTTTTCTAGATCATCTCTCATCTCTACACCTTTAAAAACATAACCTATGTGTCTACATAACCTAATAGCACCCTTATGTCCGTCCGCCAGATGCTGTTTGACTTCCTGGCGTTCAAGCACGATATCAACTTCTGGCGTGGAACGCAAAACCTGGCCGGCCTGTCAACTCGCACGGTGCTGTGGCGAGCGTTCAGCCAGTTTGTCGTGCTGCTCTACCTGTGGGACGAGAACTCGTCGATGCTCATCCTCGTGCCTACCGCAATCGGAACACTCATAGAGGTGAAGACGGCCGAATACCGATTCAAAAAACTAGAAATTTTATCTTTTCCAGCGAAATAAGTGTACATAGGTTCAACGCTTGTGGCACTTTGACAGTTTTTTTTTGCCTGTTTGTATGCACCCGGCAGCCTAAACGGAAAATCCGATTGGCTTGAAATTTGAACCACTGAGCTGCAAAGTGCATCAGAATAAGGACCGCTTTTGCAAGCTTTATCGGTCCAGTAGAATTTTAAAAAAATAGAACAATCATTTAAAATTAACCAATGGAAAAATCTGTATATAGTAGTAAAAAACATGTCAATGGTAGAACGTAGGTTGTCTTGAGAGCGAATGGCTTCTCGGTTTTGCTCTCTTTTGAAGTACTTTTCGGCCCATAAAAGGGACTCAAGAAAAGTATGAACCTCGTTGTTTCTGCAGCATTGCCGCTGACATTCCCAGCAGTTTGAACGCTGCCGAAACGTTGAAACTCGTAATTTTCAAGGACCTCGTTGGAACCAAACTGAACTTCGAAAGAGAGAAAAACTGTTAAGCCAATACCAACAGTATCGAGAAAATTCTTTAGGCTGGTATCTAGCTTCTAATCGATTAGCACTATATGTAGTTTTCAATATTGTTTTACAAACAGGATAAAAATGCTACGAATGCCATAAAAGACATATAAGATTTAAAATACGCTTTTAGTGGACTTCTTAGCATTTTTTCCCAGTTTTTTAAAAGTGTCAATGTTTGCATCGATGCTTTGACCACAGCATTTCCTAGTATTATTTTAGGCAGTGCACAATATGTTTGAGACTGTACACTGTCAAGTAAGCCCCAGGATATAAAATTCTTTAGACTTATGTTTAGCTCCTAATCTAAGCATTAGTTTTCAAAATAAACTGTTATCCAAACTGGGTCAAAAATGCTTTGAAGTCCAGTAAACGATTCCCAACGTTTCGCGAACTATTCCGTCCTTAGCATTAGAAGCCCATGAAGAAGTGGACAGAATAGTTAGCGAAACGTTGTGAATCTTTTATTGGACTTGTTAGCATTTTTTGAAGACCCAGGCTATAACAGCGTCGCTAACGTCGAGATATCTTTCGGCAGGTGTGGAAGGTGCAGAAGCTAGTCAGGGTAGAAGTGACGTTCCGCGGATATCTGCCGCGGCTGAAACTCATTCCGAAGGGCTTGACGCAAGCCGAACAGCGCACCGAGCAGTTTGACGCAGAGAGCATGCGATATCTGTCGTACTTGCTCTATCCGTTGTGTGTGGCAGGCGCCATCTACTCTCTCCTCTACGAACCACACAAGAGGTTTGTCTTTTTAATTCGACAGTTCCTTGTAATGTACCTGATTTTTAAAACAATCTTGAGACTCACGTCTCAAATCGATTTGATTATAATCGATGTTAAAATTTGGTTTAATTTAGATAATCGATGTCAATAATATTGTCGATTGACATACCAATTAGGAATAATAAAGAGGAGACGGAGAACATTTTGTTTTAGGGGATCAGACACGTGTCAATTTAACGTTTTCGTAGACACGCAAATCTAGGCGCATCGATTCCCTTGGAGCTGACACGTGTTCTGTTGTCTACTTTCAGTTGGTACTCGTGGAGCGTGCACAGCTTGGTGAACGGTGTGTACGCGTTCGGTTTCCTGTTCATGCTGCCCCAGCTGTTCGTGAACTACAAGCTCAAGTCGGTGGCTCATCTGCCTTGGAGGGCGTTCATGTACAAGGTAAGCACGGGGCACCGCTCAACAATCCAGAAATTAACAAATACTCTGCCATAACGACAATATTACACATTTAAAGCCATTTGCACGGCTAGTTAAAACGTGAAGAATATTAAAACCTTTTAGTAAATGGATCTAGCTGCTGAGAACTTCTAACAAACAAACCGCCAACGTTTCGCTAGCTATACTGAAAGCTTCTTCGGGGCAATTGTCCGAAGCTTTCAGTATAGTTAGCGAAACGTTGGCAGTTTGTTTGTTAGAAGTTCTCAGCAGTTAAACCCTTTTACTAACAGGGTTTTTGAAAGCTAGTGCTGTAATTACGCAGAAGACATTCAGTCTTAAGAATTTAATATTAAAACCACTTAAAAAATACCTGCCTTCTCAAGGACTCGAACCCCGGATCTTTTTGCTTACGTGGCAACTTCTCTTCCAGCTGAGCCAAGCAGGGTACAATATTTCGGAAGTGAATTTAATTATTATTTGTATCTACTTAGCTGTACTATCTCCTATGTACGCCTGCTTCTTAGCCTAGTCAGCTATTCAAGTCAGTAGGATCTCAGGAGTGAAAGGGTTATAGCTACGGCTCTTTTAGGGCCAAAAATAACATCGAAATAACGCAATCCCTTTCAAAAACAACGCCAATGAAAGCTTTCGCGATACCTGAACCAGCTACGCGGCACACTAAAACCTTACATAAATTTTTATTGAATATCGCTAACCTGTTACTGCATTGAAAACAAATGAAATTTCATCTCGTTGGCAGGCCTTCAACACGTTCATCGACGACCTGTTTGCGTTCATCATCACCATGCCGACGGCGCACCGCGTCGCGTGCTTCCGCGACGACATCGTGTTCTTGGTGTATCTCTACCAACGCTGGCTGTATCCGGTGGACAAGACGCGACAGGACGCAGACTCAAGGCTGCTGGAAGACGTCTCCGACAAGAAGAACGACTGAGAGCGACGCGACGAGAAACACGACGACATTCCTTCGCGCGGGCGCGAGATTTTACGTACGCCTCCTAGGTGAACGGGTGCTCGGACTCGCTGACCCTAGGCGTTCGTTTGGACAAGGTTTATATACTGACGGATTTGTTTTTGCCACGTGGGGCCCGATTCTTAAGTTACAGTTTAAAATGCTTTGTAAGCAAAGAAAGGCGGGGAAAATGGGCATTTTGGGTTCGATTCTCGTATCGGATGCACATTTTTCCCCGTTTGCTTCGTTTCCATCAGAAGGACACTCCCTAGAAGTTCTGCAGAAGAAAGCTTCGTGCCGTAACCCTCCAAGTGCCAAGAGACCATTTATCGGAGCTAAGAAAACTGTCTAAGTCTATTTTCAAAAGGTTATAGTTTATCAATTTACCGACCGATCTTCCAGTACATGACATAGTAGCGTTTGGTTACGTTCAGCCGCGTACGATGGCAGCATTTACAGAATTTGGAAACAGTTTTCAAGAGCCTGGTAAGAAAAATTTGAACTGACAAATAATCAAATTCAAACAACGTTGGCATACAGCAGGTTAAAATACTTTGTTCGTAGTCTGCGTTTGCGTGACCATACCGTAGCGAACACCGAAAGTTAACCCCTGCTCAAGTGCAGCGATCATTTAATTGCGAACAGTGAACATGCATAGGTATGTTAGAAGTAGCTCACTCAAATTGGTACAAATGGCTACGTTCGCTGCTCTGCATTTGCGCAAACGCTGACACTAACAAAGCGCAAAGCCGTGTTTCCACGCGAAAAGCATTGCGAATTTCGCAGCTTTTTTTCGTCATCTGTTATTTTCCAGCCAATCTGAAATGCCAAATTACAACAATGTTCATAATACTCATGTCTGGTTGGCTGAACACCTAAGATTGTGGAAACAACGCTGCAACGTTCCATTGCAAATCTCATGGAGGCCCAGTTTGACTCGTCTTCCACTCTGTTTGGTGCATCAAAAGGATGACAAAGTGCACGACCTAAAAATAAAGAGTCAAAACTTGAGAATCGGGCCTAGCAGCACAGAAATACTGACATCACGTCCAGTATTCGACATTAAAAGCTACCAATTTAAATGTGCGTCTGGTTTGCGTTCTGGTACTTTTCGGTGCAATTCGCGAACATTTCCTTGAAAGGGTTTCAACCCCTGAAACTCAAATATTGTCCTAAACTGCCAGACTGCTTACTGGACTCGATTTTACGTTTTTCGGTTTAATTTCAAGGAGACTAATCGGAGGGTTATCCCCCCCTCAGGACTGATAATTCTGTATCCACTTCATTGAAAATTATTTCTTGCCAGCTCTAGAAACACCTGTTTTCTAGGGTCAACCCATTTTGAAACGAAAGCAAACTACTGAACCAATTCAGTTAAAAGTTCGAATGACCTTTGCTGCCCCACAAATTTAGATACCTAGTAGTCAACCACGTTTAACTGCGAGACTTTTGATTGGCACGTAATCACGTGCTTGAAAGCGACTCGCTCACTCAACGAGCCGTGTCCCGTGCGAAGCCGAAGATGATATCGTGTTTGAACTTGCTGGGTAAATAATACACCTATCCTTTATTTCAAAACACACATTTCGGTGCTAAGTTTCATGCTGCTTGGAGCATGCAAGGCCTAGACGAAATATCGGCAATCAAATTCAAAACGAGTGCTATTTATGATAATTTTCTTCGTTTAAAGTGGTATGGAGCCATATGCTTAAAAACACTGCCTCTAAGACTAACCATCTCTTACTGTCTTAAAAACACTGTCATTAAGAAAATGCATGTAATTTGTCTGAGGAGGGGGCAAGCACTCACTCCAGTCCCCCTCTCCACATTTGACCTCTGCTCAGGGCCAAATTGGTTATCTTTAGAATTCAACAAAAAACAAACAGTATTGCAGGATTTTTTCAATTCTTGCTGTTTCGCATTATGAATTTGCGCGCTAAATGCAGCCTTTATTTAAACCTTGTTATTCGTGTAACGATCGAAAAAAGTGTCATTGCCTGACGCAAATACAAACTCTAGTGCGTTCGTTACGTAGCACTGGCCGCGACCCACTCCTCCGAAAACCCGCACGCCCCTGTTGTTACGGCGTACCGATACGATCAATTTTTTATGGTCTTTGAGTACGGATTGCGCATTTTTTTGCCGCTGTTTATTGTAACGTTTTGACTTTTAAGCACCCACCTTAAGGATTAGATATAAATGTTATTTAGACTAGGGGAAACGTGAGCAAATATTGAGCAGGTAAATAAATTTCTGTCTGACTCATGTCATTCTAAAAATATCATATTTATCTTTTGACATTTGTACAGTATATATTATAGAACAACAGTAAAAGTACTTACATATACCACCCCTTGAAATATTAAAGATTGCACAAATAACTTCTACCGATGAATGGAAGCGCATGGGCCGAGATGATATTTATTTTTATAATTTATTGGGTCAAAGGGCAATTGCAAGAAAGGTCCCTTCTCTTTCGACGAGAGACGAATGACCTAGTTACGATTCGAAGATTTGTGCTTGTTGATATTTTATACATACTTTTTCTATTCATTCTCTGCTTTCTCTCCATAGCTGAATATTTTTTTAATCCGTACCTCTTCATATTAAAGACTTTGATTATCATAAAAAACTAATCTTACTTTATTGTCACCATAAATACCAATTAGATTGTAAGATAACATAAAATAGCACCTCTATCCTTAGTGATAAGCATACCGCACAGTAGAATAACCAACAGCAGAATGCAGCTGTGGTATTTGAGATTGCCCATTTCACCTTGACCAATGATCAAGTGTTGTGTCATTGCGTAATTTAATGACTAGGTACTTGGCAGATAGTGTTTGTGTAGGAAGTAGTGGGTGGGCCAGTATTGTGAGAGGAAGAGAATCAGTCTGCCATGGACATGGATATTGTTGACTTTATGCAAGGCATTGCATTATTTGCCACTCCGATTGTTGCGTACATTCTGTTTTTTAAAGAGAGCAACATGAATCGAAGGAATACAGGCCACTACACCGAAACATGTAAGTTGGATGAAATTATACTTATTTTCTTATCTATGCATAGCAATTGCTTCTTTTGAAAGAAACAAATAAAATGATATAATATTGTAATATAATATATATTGGCAGTTTGTTTGTTAGAAGTTTTCAGCAGTTTAACCCAGTGAACTGAGTTTTTTTGAAAACTAGTGCTGAAATTAGACAGAAGACATGAGTCTTAAAAATTAATTACAATATTGTCATGCATGTTGATTTAAATTTATTTATGCTGTAACTAAAAAATAATTAGGACCAGCTGAGTAGAAGAATATTATCTTGTAGTTATTTAAATTAAACACTGATTTACTGTAGTCATGACTGGGAAAGATGCCAATTAACTCTTGATTCAAATAATATTGACTGATGAGTGGAGATGACATTTGTTTGCGTAAAGCGTAAACAATTTAAGCTGGATGGCCACGAGATTCGCAGCTTCACTATTTTCTACAATGCTGGACGTTTCGCCTATCGGGCACGGGATTGTGCCAAAAGAAATATTGCGATCTTGAGGCGTTTTACTTGTGGAAGCACGGCTTTAGAGAGCCTGCAATTTTTGAACTAGCAACAAGTGCGAATCAACTGAAGACTTCTAAAGACTAAAAGTTTGGATTCTTTTACTGGACGTCTTAGCATTTTTTCCCAGTTTCAATTTTTTTGAAAACTAGTGCTGAGATTAGGAACTAGACATGTGCCTAAAGAAATGCATAAATTTAAACTTCTTTGAAAACAATTTTTTTTGTGATATACTTTTACATTTCGCATTTTTGCAACTTGCGGCTTGTTTTAGTAGCTTCTTTATTTTTGCAATAACTGCCCCCATTTTGCAAAATGTGTCCACTAAAGCAAAACAGCCCCAAAATCCTACGAATTTGATTGTTTTTGAGAAATATGTGGCTTAAAATTTAAGGTATTGCCTTCCAAATTATATTTTATTAGATACATTTTGTAGCCGTTACTGACCAGGGGGGTAGGGGGGTAATCGAAAGGGTTTGGTCGAGTTCACCTACACCAATTGATAACCAGCAGCTACAGGCAGAGGTGGACGACTTTTGTCGATCCAGCCCTGTCGTATTCGGTTCCAGTGAAATGCAAAAATCAGAAATGAAAATGCAACTAAAATGTGGCATTTGTAAACTGAATGCAAAATTAGCAATGCAGGTTCAAAAAATCCAGGTCTCAAACCATGCAAACTCGTTGTGTTGAAGAATATTAAAATCACTTCAAAACTACCTACGTACTCGAGGACTCAAACCCCTGACCTTTTGCTTACATGGCAACTGCTCTACCAACAGAGCCAAGCAGGGTACAATCCTGCTTTGTAATCGTTGTCAACTAATCATGCTATGAAGTCACTTTCCTAATAGTAGATAATTCTACATTTTAGATTGGAACTTCCACCTGAAGAAATGGTTTGCGTACCGGCAAATTCAAAAAACGCAAATCAAGCAAGTGAAGAGAGTAAACGGCCTGTCGACAAAAGCAGAAGAGGATTTGGAGCAGCCACGGAAGCTGGTGGAGGAAGAGGTATTTTGCATTTGATTTGATTTTATTTTGGGTCAAGTGATTGCTTGCTGAAAGCAGGTGGTTCTAAAAACGTTTTGAATCTCTAACGCTTGTATACACGTCTGAAATCAAGTTGAAATCGTTCATGGTCTTGTGTCAGTACCAGGGACCGGAATTTTTATGTTTTTCGATCCCGATTCCGATTCCAACCACAAAATAATAAAAATTCCAATTCCGATCCCAGGAATCTAAATATAAAAATTTGGATTTCGATTCCGTTTCCAGAAAACGCACAGTAAAATTACGATTGGTTGATTTTTGGAGGCAAAGTTAAGATATTTTCATATCTAGAATTATCTTTCCGATAAATTGCAGTGCGGAATGCTACGTGCCACCAGATTTTGCTGATTGCTGCCAGGCTTTTTCGTAGAGATTCAATAATGCACTCCATGAAAATTACCTAGAAGGTCCCATAAACAGAACCTAGCTGTTCTATTCTCCTGAATTCTTTCTCAGAATAAGAAAGTTGGTTTCAGCTATATTGTTCAGCCAGATATACAGACCAATTACAAAGTGTGGATTGTGAACAGGTTTTTTCCTGTAAAATCAAAAATTCCGATTCCAAACGACTGAAAGTAAAAATTCCAATTCCATCAAACCAAAAATTTTAATTCTGATTCCACCGGACAAAAAAAAATCCTATTCCAATTCTGATTCTAAAAAAATATCGATTGATTCCGATTCCAACTCTATTTCCGGTCCCTGGTCAGTACTACTGTAATAGTTATGATTAGAGATTTAGAAAAATTGTACTATCAATAGCTCAATGAAATCTAAATATTTATCTAGGATATTTATATTAGCATATCATGTTTCAAGATATTTGAAGTTGTTTAACGCATACTTTATTTTGGCGATAAAACGCACAACACACCATTTGCGCTATTTTGAAAGAATTTCTGAATTCCAATCACCTATGAAGCATCTTGACCAAGACTATGAAACAGTCTACAACAAATTATTGTGAAATCTTAAGGTGCACTGCACCCGTTGAACAGACCACATTCAACAAGTCATGCCAGATACGATTAAAATCGTGTGTGTAATGCTTCTCGTATGAAGCCGCATTTTAAAAAGTCCCTTTTGCCTCTGGATTAAGCCTTTTTGAATGTGGTCTAATGCAGCTATGCTGCTATAGAATAAATTATTTTTATACATTGTTCATTAATATTAAATTTTCAGCCTGAATATCCTAAAAGCCCAACTTTTTTAAAAGCCCCTCTGAAATACTTTTTTACTACTGGAAAATAAGAATTCAATGGCTCTTTTTTTTGGCACTAAATGCATAAATTTACAAAATTCCGTTTCTTTCCTAGCATGTAGACGGGATGTCAATAACCGGCGTCGATCAAAAAGGAAACCGAATCCAACTCAAGGTTACTTTCAAGCGCCATGGAATGATCGAAGTCTGGCTGCTGGTTGGATTAGAAAATGGGAAAATTTACCAACTTCCAAGTAAGTTTTTTTGTCGTTGATTGAACTCACAGGCTCAAAAACTTCTTGCAGTTTGATCGGACCGGATGGGGTGCTAGGAACGAACTCAAATGGTTTTAAGAATATAAAAATCACTTCAAAAATACCTACTTACTCGAGGACTCGAAGCCCAAACCTTTTGCTTACCGGGCAAATGCTCTAACTACTAAGGTACAGTGGTTACAGCATTTACCCGGTAAGCAAAAGGTCCGAGGTTCGAGTCCTCGAGTAAGCAGGTATTTTTGAAGTGGTTTTAATATTCTTAAAATTATAACTAGCCCTGTATTTGGCAAGTGTTTAATCCTTGTCAGCTGAAATGGTGTTGGTTAACCCGGTAAGCGAAAGCTTGGTTATGATTTACAAAAAGTTGTTAAAAGCTTGGTTACGGTTTTTTTCAAGCAAATTTGTACCACCCTTCAGAATGGACGTTAAGCGGTGGTCCCCTTGGTGCTTTTCGACAGGAGTAGGCTACGTGCCGTCACCAGGCTTACCCTCTTCCCTGTAAGGTTCATCATCACCCTCGTTATCACCCTATCATTCACCGACGCCAATATACCAGTGCCACAGGGCCAGTTGTCAATACAGTGCGTTGTTAAACAC
>QKMV01001725.1:0-15077 GCA_003287335.1 Lednia tumana
TGCTGAAAACTTAACTGAAACTAAACTGCCAACGTTTCGCTAACTATGCTGAAAGCTTCATCAAGACTTGCCCCGATGCAGCTTTCAGCGTAGTTAGCGAAACGTTGGCAGTTTAGTTTCAGTTAAGTTTTCAGCGGTTTAACCCAATTATTAACAGGGTTTTTAAAAAGCTAAATGCTATTGTAGTACCATCGAATAAAGGTTAAAGGAAGTGGAACTCCAATGCTAAATTTCCTACGGCACGCAGAGAGAGAAACGGGATACAAAGAACAGCTGCCAGTTGCTGGAGAGCATCACTAGGTGGCGTTTGAAAAATACGTCGCTTTTATTTCGTTTCTGCAGTCGGTTTTCGCGCGTCTCGTTTCTATTTGTATGTGTCTGTTGGATTCAAGAAACTCCCTAGTCTGCCAAGCTAACGGGATTTAGAATCTACCTGCCAGGGGTAGCGAAATCAGCCAGTCAACGTGAATTACCTTCCGATCTTTGTAACATAAAAACAGACATCGCTTCTTATTGAGTGTCAAACGAGTTAGCAAATAAATCTTGTCTCTGATATTGTGTTAAAGATAATTAATTTTCACAATGTGTTCAATAAGCCATTAGATTATCCACGGTTATTGAAATTACTTTGCCGGGCACAACATTTTTGCCCCAATATTCATATATATATAGTGATAAATTGTCGTATCATGGTCTATTTTAAACTTACCTACGTGTCTAAAAATGGTGTTATAAGTTTCAGTTTTGTAATATCTACAAGTGAACTGTTCGTAAAACAATAGAATATACCTTTTGATAGCGGCTAAATACGAAACGGAGACGGAAAAAAAATACAAAGTTACGATGTCGCACGTTTAGAAAGTGAAACAAATGCAAGTTGCCTAATTGAATAATTGAATGATTGTGGCTGCTTGGTTCATTCATTTTTGATTCATTTATTAAAAAATATGCTTACGCAAATCGTTACCAGAATGTATGTGAAATGCAATTTGTGGAAAAAAGATTGAACCGTGGAGAGATGCACAAAAATTCTTTTGGGCAAAAAAAATTAAAAATTATAGATCTATTATCAAGTAATTGATTTAAATCGATTTTTCTAAATTATCTTATTTTACAAATTTAGAAGGGCACCTGCTTAACACAGAAGCTACTTATACACATAATAAAAACTATGCCTTAATATTTTTCTTAATTGCTCGAACTTGGGTAAATCCCGGTACTTTGTTTTAAAAGATTCGAAAAAAAAAGATTGTGCTGGCATAAAAAAACCATGATGGCAAGCCACTTCGATAAATTGTTTCGAGCCCATAATTGATAAATCCAATCCATGGACACCCCCAATTGTTGCTGGTGAGGCAACATGGTATAGATGTGCTTTTTTGCAACACAATATATCACTATCCAACTACCTAATTACTCAATAAAAATATTATTGCTGTAAAGAGTGAAACAGATAAAATGGCCTGACGGCCCTTCAGGACTTTCTGGGAACAAGACGGATAAATAGTCACTTATGTAGATGGTTGTGTCAAATTCGCATTCTGAGGGGATGAAACACATCCTGAAGCCGAGTACTGCCAACTCTAAACCCTACATTCAAACATATAATTTTCCAAGCTATATTTTCTACCTGAGTTTGATATAGGCAGGTTATCCAAAGTCTTATAGAATCTTAAATTACTTCTTACAGAGGCCCACATCAGACACCTCGAGTCAGTATCCGAGGACCAAGTTAACCGTTTGCTTGGAATGGTCGTCGATGTCGAGAACATTTTCAGCAGCATGCACAGAGAAGAGGACGCTGATACCAAGCGTGTTTATTATTATCTTTTCAAACTTCTCCGCAAGTGCATCTTAACGAAAGCTCGTCCATCTATCGAAGGTCCGCTTGGGCAACCACCGTTCGAGAGGCCGAGCATCGCAAAAGCTACGACTAACTTTGTCTATTACAAATTCAACCATTTGGCCCTTCCCGATTGGCAGACAATGTATGATCTAGGCAAGATGTTCTTGCACTGCCTCAATCATTGGAACTTTGAAACGCCGAGTGCTCGAAGACAGGTTGTGTCACCTGAAGAGGTTTCTGCGTACAAAGTTAACTATCCACGCTGGCTGGTATTCTGTCACGTCCCTGCTTTCTGCGATTCGCTGCCTCATTTTGAAACTACGCTGAGCTTTGGAAGAACCTTGCTTCGAGCAGTGTTTCGGTCAGTCTGCAGACAATTGATGGACAAATGTCATGTTGAGAAAGACAACATGCCTCCTGAAAAGCGAAAACTCGTGCTGACACATTTTCCGAGGTAAGGACTAAAGAATTAAGGCCAAAAAATCCGATTCATAAACTGGGTGTGAATGCTAAGAAATTCACTAGGTATTTAAATTTTCCATTGTTGTGGTCTTCTTCAGGAAGATTTATTTTACCCCTGCATAAGAAGTTCGGCATAGTTTAACGTATTTTACATTCATTTTTAACGTTAGGTTTTAAAAACATTATTTATTTTGAATCTGCCTGTGCCTGTACTTTTTTGCATTTCGTACTTGGCCACCTTCTGAAATCGGTCGATAATGAACATTTTGGAAAAAAATTTAGCATCTCGGCATCCAAAGGCAAGATTTTGTAGAACAGTCGGATGGAATGCTTGCCCCATAGACATGGTGTCTTTGACCCTGCGTTTATGTTTAGATTTTACAACAAAACACCAAAAGTCAAGTCAACACTGAGTAGTAAGCAACCAGTCTTGTTGTTCCGATTAGGGCGATTGGGGCGGAATGGGGTTGTGAAATCCGCCTTGCGCTGTATTTTAAAAATTCTCATATCTTGGTAACGTTATAAAAAATTTAATTTTTTTATGCTTAGTTTCCGTTACATAAAAAAAGTAATAGCGTCTTCATATTTTAGTGAAGTAGCTACACGTATCCATACCATTCACCTGATTGTAAGCTGAGGGTATTTTTTTGGCTCCAAGATTTTGGAAAAAAAGGTCAGCTTATCTTCAGGACAATGTCATTTGAGTGAAGAAATGTAACTAAACACTGTGCTGTTCCACTAGATTTCTGTCAATATTAGATGAGGAGATCTACGCAGAAAACTCCCCCATTTGGGATCCTGATTTCAAACAAGTCCCTCCAAGCCACAGTGTGCAACCGCCATCGGGAGAATCAAAGTACCCCGCAGGGCCGAGGTTTGAGAAGCTAAACGTAACCCCCAGCGGAGATCAGAACACATTTACAACTGTCAATCTGAGTCCTGGCTGCGGCAAGAAACACCTGCGCGAGGGTACAAGGTAAATATATTCACTTGAAGTGTAACATGGAAGTAGAGTGCCAAAAGGCTGGAATACATTAGTTGTATGGATTGGAGAAGAAGGGAGGTGCAACCTACCAAAAAAAGAAATATGGTAGCGAGGAGAAAATAGGGTTGTTGACTTTTTAAAAAAACTGTTAATAACTGGGTTAAAATGCTGAAAACTTAACTGAAACTAAACTGCTTGTTGTTGACGTTTCGGAATGTGCCTTCTTTAAGCCTAGGTAATATGTTCTACTTGATGTGGTTAGGTTATAGGATAGAGAAGTCGAGATTTTTCTTGGAAAAAGTGTTCCAAATTAATTTCCTAGGCGGAGAAAATAAATAATAAGCACTAGTTGGTTGCCGTGCAAGTGCGTACTGATTATTAGAAAAATTATAAACTGGCACCATTAGTTTCTTAAACTCATGGAGCAAGTGAGCAAAGCGTAAGTTTGCGTACACACGTAAGTTTCCCGGAACTTTCTCTGTTTTCTTTCGTTTTTTTCCTTTCTATGCAACTCGCTACAGCCCAAAGAGAAGAGGGGATTGACTACACAATGTTCCGTCCCTGCATCCAGACTGGTCCAGAATGTAACTGTATAGTTTTTGGAGATAGTCGGTAGGGTAGGTAGCTTCTCATAAAAGAAAATTGGAAAATTAGGGAAATTCCTGTAAGATTAATCGAAAACTATTCGGATATTTGAAGGCATCTATAGTACAGGGCCTTATTTTTTGCCCATGGATGTAGTATACTTTTACCATTTTACCAGTTTACCACTTTTACCATTTTTACTTTTGCCATTACAGTGGTGCTCAAAAATCAAATTTTCATGTAGACTTGAATGCACCATGGTAGTCTAAAATGACCTCCACTAAATATTCTTGAAATTCTACGATTTTTTTAAAGAATTATTCAAGATTTCGGTCAGCGCTTGCGGCTACTCGATTGACGCCAGAATAGCACAAGAATATGCGTCAAATATGACACATTCCTTCGGTAATCGCTCGACTGATCAGTCAAGTTGCCAAAGGAATCTTTTAGCCAATGGAATGTTAGCCACATGGCTAAAATAAACCAGGTACCTATTAGAGAGGTAATTTTTTTAGAAAACGTAGGAAAAATGAACAAACATGTCATCAATCCTCAACATTTTTGGATCAAAATTACTCAGAGGAGCTCATGGTCGAAAAATTCTGTTTGTTATTTCTTATGGGAGATTTCGACTTGAACACCTCGGCTGAAAAATTATAAGCTTGGCCATTTTTTCTTGGGCTTCTATGGGAACATTGTTCTTAGTGCCTCTAAAATCCTAACTAAGAACCATTTTGAAGTGACATTTCCTTAGACTACTGCTCATTTAAAAGACCGTTCAATGGGGAGTCAAAACATTTGTGAAAATAGGGAGGATTTCCCTTGCGCATCTCCCCCCCCCCCCCCCCCCCCCCCCCCCCCCCTCCTATAGACCTGGACTAGTATCTCTTTGATCTTTGACTCAAAATGTATTAAATGGGCCCCCTAATAGCCCTGTAACCTAGAAGAATGGGTCATTCCACATGACATCACTCACTTCAAATTTTGATCAACCCAGATTTTGATTAAATTAGGTACCATTGCTAAGACTGTTGAGTCAGGAGCTAGTTTTTATTTTTTATTATTTGGACGAACCGTTCAAAAACTACAAGGGGGGGATTTGGGGTCATTTTGCCCACCTTGCATGTAGTGACCACCCTTTGTACACAATATCTAGGGTTCTATGGGAGCTACAGACTTGGAAAAAATCTCATTTGAAAGCTAATTTCATACCCTACCTGAATATGCAAACAAAAATGACACACTAATAACGGACATTTAATTTTGATTTTATACCTCTGCATTTTCCAAAATGCTCCTAGCAAAAAATAAGCATTTTTGATTTACTCCAAAATTTTTCATGTACAGAACATACACATAATTATGTGTACCAAAAATCATGGATGGCATTTCACAGGTTTTCAAGAAAAATAATTTTTTATACAAAAATGTTCCTTTTTACTAGGTTTCACAGCATTATAGGTATAGAAAGTTAGGAATTTCATGCTAGGCTGCTACCAAATTAGTGAGTAAGCACTTGGTTATGAATGACTCGTGGGTCATTCCATGAGAAATCACCCAGAGCTGGTTGCGGACACATTACAGATTTCTTTTTAATTTTGCACGTTGATTGCTACATTTAGTCCAGTTTGCAATGTGAGCAGACTTTTTTTTTATGATTGATTGTTGTAGAGGGTCACTAGGAGATGAAAAATGTCGAGTATATTTTTTCTGAATTTTGGGCGTTTGGGCCCAATTTTGGATTTAGTGGTTTTCTTACTTTGGGTCATAGCTTATCTGATAACGGTTGAATAAAAAAACTGCAAAGGAAATATTTTTTCATTTGTTCAATTGCAATCAAGAAAAAAATGTTAATTTTGTTGTTTGTTGAATAATGCAGTCAGTGGCGCAAGTTTAGAGACCCTGCATATATTTGACTAATTACCGCCTGGTAGGCCACACATAAATTTTTTCGAATTAATCAATTAACTAAATAATTACGGCAGTAAAATAACAAATCGATTGAGGGGCTTATCACATTTCTATCTAAAAAACTTAAGCTAATATTCGAGATTGAAGAACCACGTCGAGATTTTAGCGCAGCGATTTCATGCCGCGTCCCATGTTATCTTGAGCAAACGCGAGTGTCTGGCTGCCGTCGTCTGGCCCCGGAGGTCTGGCCATGCACAAATCTGGGTTTAAATTCTTTATTTGAGAAAAGAAATTACCAAACTTTTGACTTCTGTAAACATTTTGTGTTTTAACTTGATCCATGCATTTGATGAGTCATGGATTTATATTCCAGTAAAAAACATTTCAAGACCATACATGTGTGCTAAACCAACATAATTAAGTTAAACAATTAGTAATTCATAACCAAGTGCCTACTCACAAATTTGGTAGCAGCCTAGCATGAAATTCATAGTACTGTACCTATAATGCTGTGAAACCTAGTAAAAAAGGAACAATTTTGTAGATTTTTTTCTTGAAAACCTGTGGAATGCCATCCATGATTTTTGGTACACATAATCGCGTGTATTTTCTGTACAAGCAAAAAAAATGGAGTAAATCAAAAATGCTTATTTTTTGCTAGGGGCATTTTGGAAAATGCAGATGTATAAAATCAAAATTAAATGTCCGTTATTAGTGTATCATTTTTGTTTGCATATTCAGGTAGGGCATGGAATTAGCTTTCAAATGGGATTTTTTCCAACTCTGTAGCTCCCATAGAACCCTAGATATTGTGTAGAAAGGGTGGCCACTACACGCGAGGGGGGCAAAATGACCCCAACACCCCCCTTGTAGTTTTTGAAAGGTTCGTCCAAATAATAAAAAATAAATACTAGCTCCTGACTCAACAGTCTCAACAAGTGTACCAAATTTCATAAAAATCTGGGTCGGTGCAGGTGAAAATGAATTAAAAGTGAGTGATTTCACATGGAATGACCCTTCTAAAAGTTTGTCCGTTGGGAAATTAGAGGCACAAAGATAACTTGTTTTTTGCATATAAGCAGAGGAAAAATGGTCATTTTTCCGCTGGTGTTCACTAGTCAAAATCTCCTTTAAGAATCACACAGAATTTTTTTTGACCCTGAGCACCGAGCAGTAACTTTGGGTCAAAAAATATTGGGGAGATAGGACATAATCTTATCTTTTTGTCGTTAAATAAAAATTGGCTCTGTAATACGTAGTTTATGTCAGCTACAGTCAGTGGACCACTAGCGTTCCAGAGGCGATCAACGTTGGGGGATTTATAACGCCATAAGAAAAGCATTGTCCCCCAACGTCGATTGATTCTGGAATTCCTTAATCACTAGTCGCCCGTTGATTGCCGAAGGAGAAGCCGCGCGGCTAGCCTTACTATCGGAAGGTCCCGGTTTGGATTTGGATGACCGGCTGTCCTGGTTGTGGTTTTCCCTGATTTCCCACAACCATTCTAGGCAAATGCTGGGGTAGTTCCTCCCCCTAAAAGGCACGGCCATTTTCTAACCCTTCGACTCCCTACCCTTCCTGTCAACCTTAGGAACTGGTCTTCTCAAAACCCAAAAAATGTGTTGTATTTTATACATATTCCTGTGCTATGCATGCGCCGATCAAGTTGCCGCACACCACCTAAATTTGTAAAATTTTTATGTACCTACTCATAGAATTTCTACCAAATTTTTTGGAAGATTATTTTAGACTTCCACCGACCCATTCAAGTCGGCATGAAAAATTAAGTTGAGAGGGTTAAAGTCTGTTTTAGAGGGTCATGAGTAGAGATTATCTAGTAGAAATTACAGTGTGCTGTGTAATGACCACCATTACTGCAAATCAATCAAGCTTTATTGTTTTAGACTTAGGAAGTCTCTTTTGTGAATCCAGCCCTGGGTTTGGGTAGAGTGAGGCTGGTAAAAGTACTCTATTCTGCAGGTTCAAAGAATGTCAGTAGGCTGAATGTTTACACTAAAAGCATTTTTAAATGCAATATCCAGAAGGCTCGCAAATTATCAAATTGAATCATAGAAGGCTTTGCTAGTTGTTGGGTCTAACTTGCTTTTTCTCTCTTTTGTTATTCAACTTGTCATTTACAAATCTGCTCATTTTTAGAGTGTCTCACCTGTTATTATTTTTACTTACACTCGTTTTTATCACAAAAGAGTACATAGCAATGTCAGCGTCAAGACGGAGACAGTACAGCTTACGGTTCGATCGTGGTTGCAGCGTTGGAGAGAAACGGTCCCTGCCACAGGAAGTTGCAGAGGCAAAACGACGGAAGATCATGGATGTTGTTGAAGATCTTCCGGAAACCCTGGTGGCAGAAATAATTGCTACCATCAACGACCCAGCATTGATGGCTGGACCTGACGTAAGGAATTATTCGGTTGATGATTGTTTATTTCTTTCATTCCTTTTGTTTGATTGGAGATTTTAAGAGGCAATGAACTACGATGAGACAATAGTAAAAAATTCGTGGTTGTGGTGTTTTTTTATCAACTTCTTTTCCAAGACCCTTTCAGAAAATTCCAACAGAGGACAACTGTAAATTCCCCAGCAGAACACCTACCAATTATTAAGGATAAAAAATTGAAAAGACAAGATAAATAAGTAGGTAATCAGATGGATGGTAACATATCAATTTTCTGTGTACATATACTTAAATAGTCTTATAAATGTGTATTTTCTCTACGGACGAGCCTCCATACCTTTATAGGGAATTATGATGCTAAGAGGAAATATCTAAGATTTCAAACTAGCGTAATAAACAATGTAGTGTTCTAGAATATATGTATATTCAAACAGCTAATTCAAAATACAGTAAAGAGATATGTTAAGTATAGATATGTGATGGGTAGGAAGGTACCTAGTTGAAGTGCAGACTTGAAGGTTTTTACTTTTCCCTTTCAAAAGTGTACTTCTTGCAGAGATATCTTGGAAAAAGAGAGCCTATTTTTTAGTTTTATAGCAATTACCTGATCAAAATAGCATTTAGGAGCACGTAGTATTTCAACACAAGCATAATATATTTAGCAATATGCCAAATTCGGTATGACCATAATATCACCATCAGTATTATTTCCACCAAGAAAGATATAGTCAGGTGCACGTACCTGGCGTATTGGTGGCTTACTCGGTGTGGGATCCTGCTATTGAAAGTCACGACATCCACATTTCGATCTTCTTCTGAACATTTATCTTCTTTTCTCTTCAAATGCCAAGTAGGTGGTTAAAACAATGTGCTCCTTCAAATCATCTTTTGCGTTCCACTCCAGTCGGTAATGGAAAAGTTGCGACTCTTTAAACCGGCAACATATCTTTCAAAGGATGCTTCCCCATCCTCACTAATAGACCATATTCAAAAAGTAATTCCAAAGACGATTAAAATCGTGTGTGTAATGATTTTCATGTGGGGTTACATTTGCAAAAGTCCTCATTGACTCTGGATTAAGCCTTTATGAATGTTGTCTATTCTACCCAGCCAAAGTCCCAACTCAAAATAAACTGAATACAATGACTGGGAAGGCCACAGTAAAACACGTGTACCTCTCCTTGGAGGTTACTTTATTTAGTATCGTTTCTAGGTTAATGCCGACTTTTATAGTGGCCACATCACTTGTTGCCATTTCCAGAGACAAGTAGTGAGTATCTCACTTAAATCTTCTCCTACCCAAAAACTGTGATTCCCCTCGTTCACTTTTGTATAAAATCTATTTTGCAAGTCGAATTTTATACAAATTTAAATTCACTTTTCTTTTATAAGAACTAAAACGTTGCCAACAGTTGTGTTCGATTTCACTCGAATGTAGTAGCTTGCTGGAGCTTGCAGCTACTGCAACCTTGAAATCGAGTAGCTTTGCCGTTACTGCAACTTGAAAACGAACGGCGAATGGCTCTGCAGTAAGTTGCATTACACAAAACGAACATACCTAAGGATTAAATATTAAAAGCCAAACACATGGCTAGTAATATTCTTAAAACTAAAACGTTGTACGTAAAGCTAGTGAAAAAAATATATTTTTGCATTTTAGGCCGTGTTTTGCTAAAGTTAGTAGCTTAGGGAGATGTACACCAACGTAGGGAAAATTTGATGCTGTAGAAAATGTGTTAATTCAAAGTGTTGCAACACTGCTATCACGGTTATGAGTTCCATCATAGAATAATGCTACCAAACACATAAACACTCTCATGTTTTCTCAACTACCAGCAGTATATCTTTTATCTCTCTCTTCGCCGCGTAGACTTTTTAACATAGGGATTGTAGTTCTTGGCAACCCTTTTTCTATGGTTCTATTCTACTATAAATTTCATTGCCATCCATACCGAATTCTGATGTTTGCATACCTCTGGTAGCCATTATTCTTTATGAGTTGGTTTCTCAGTTTAATTCTTCTTTTTTTTTCACCACAAAGTTGGATCCCGTTGTTAGTACAAAATGTTTGAGGCAATTGCAATTTGTAATAGCACATACACACAACGGACTCCCAGCTCGAAGATTGGATCCGTGGATTGCCACTCCGTCTTGTGTATGGCCTCGGATTGGGATTGGGAGCCCGTCCCGGTGCCCTTGGCCAATCATCGAACATATCGGGAACACGTGACAAGTTTAGCCAATAACAACGCAGCTATTTCGCGATTTTCTTCATCTGATGTAGGCTGTCAGATTCTTTGAAATTCTATACTTTTCATTTTTGCTGACTTTTGGTTATTCTTTCTGGTTGTAATGCCTGATAATTAGCAGCAGAACAAACCCGTTTGCTAAATCATTATTAATTTCTAAATTTGTGGAAAATGGATGTGATAGGTTGAAGCTAGGTTAAAAACACACTTGGTGGACATAACAACCCAAAATCAATCGGACACGCAATGCGCGCGGACACTGGCCGTGTGGATGGCCAGTCCGACGGTTTGCCAATCCGAGGGATTCAATCTTCGAGCTGGCAGTCCGTCGTGTGTATGGGCTATACCATATGTAATATTCGAAACTACATCTTTCAAGGTCACCGAACCCGTACCGCTGCTATTGCTACCCATTGTTGGGAAGATGGGCACTTGCATTAAACTCTTCACACATGCACTACCTACGCACTGTAGCTAAAGATGAGTTTATTCAATTGGGTGCGTTTGTAGAGCTCTGCTTCTTTTATAACTTGACCACCTTGCATGTACAAACGTTTATGAAACGGATTTTTTAAAATAAAGTGTTCAGTAATTCGTTATTTCTGGCAAACTTTCAGTTGGTCTAATTTCTCGGTTTTTTTATTATCTTTTATCTAACCGAATTTGCCAAAGCCAATTCTTTTTTTTCACAGACCGTGTTCCCAGAGAATGCACCAAGAGACGAAGCTGCCAAACAAGAAGAGTTTCAGGGAATCATTCAATTTCACGTTGTCGGAAATTCTCTGACGCAAAGTGTCACGAAAGAGACGATGCTGTGGCTTATTGGACTTCAAAATATGTTTTCGCTGCAACTTCCAAGGATGCCGAAAGAGTACATCACGAGGCTGGTGTTTGACCCGTGAGCAACTGATTCATTATTTCAAATTTTCCGTTTATTTCGCGGATTACGACCCCCCCCCCCTTTTTTTTTGCCCACCAATCATGTAGTCAAAAATGATTTTTTATTTTTAATAACTTTTGAGTTTTGACTTGTCCAAAGTTAGCCAAATTGATGATTTGTCAATCTGATTTTAGTGTCCACCAGTATCAAAACAGAAATTAGCAATGCTACCCTTCCAATTATTTTGGGGTCCATCTCTTTAGAAATCGGAAACATGTCACAAAAATAGCTTTTTGGCATGAAAGTGGCAATGTCTCCACTGAATTTTGAATGACCGAGTGCCAAGTTGTCAAGTCACGCTTTTATTTGGCACGACCCGGAATTCGTACTTTCTGCCAGAGTCTTGTTGTACAGCCATGCGTATCAGGCCGGAACCGGGTACAGCGAGGCAATGACCGGCAATGTATCCACTGAGATTGGTGAGATGCACGGGATCTTGAAGGGGGTCTCGAACTACTATGACAGCGGGTGGGCGGGCTGGGCTGGGACGTCAGGAACCTGGTTGCTCGATCCGACGTTCGCATTCGGACTGTTTGCTTCGCAAAACTGTATTGTGAGAACGGCAATGTTCGGATCAGGCTTATGTTTAGAGTAGATCTTTTATTTGTTAATATGCCGGATTTGGAGGGCCGCGTGCAAATGTGAAAGTGCGGATTTTATTATATAGCAAAAAGCAAAAAGGGTATGTGCATTTAACAACCATGCAGAGACTTGACTTTTCATCTTTATTTAACTAACTTCTACTTGTAATAGTGCCGGTAGAAGTCTATAGGTTCACACGTGGTTAGGTAGCCAGCTGAGACGGAAGTGCAACGTTAGCGGAAAAGCAGGCAATAGCGCACCGCCTGGGGCGATCACACAGCAGGGGACTAGGATAACTTTTAATTTTATTGTCTCCTGGTGCATTTTGAGGTAGTAATAAATAAAGTCATTGCAGCCGGGAAGTTTTTCATTATTTTTCTTCGTGATACCAACAAAGCAATTAAATAACGTGGGGCCTTATTGACCGCTCAGTCCACTTAGGCGGCAGAGGCCACCGGTCTGACCAGTGGCTAGAATGGTGCCCTGTGCACTGGCACAGGGCACCATACTAGCCAATCTCTAGTATAGGCCTCTAGTATCTCTAGTATAGGTATATACTAGCCTATCTCTAGTATAGGCCACCGGTCTGACCATTGGCTAGTATGGTGCCCTGTGCACTGGCACAGGGCACCATACTAGCCAATCTCTGAGGTTTTCCACCACCTAGGTCACTCATTCAATCAGCAAAGAGTAGATAATTCTCTGTTACGGGAAAAAACGCAAAAGTCGTTTGGCTTCACATTTTCAATAAAAGTTTCACATTCTTAAATAGACAACATTCAAAAAGACTTAATCCAGAGTCAATAAAATCTTTTTAAAATGCAGCCCGATAAGAGAAGCATGACACACACAATTTTAATCGTCTCTGGAATGACTTTTTGAATGTGGTATGTTAGTGTGGGAACTGTCGTCTCCCTCATTTCCATTCTTAATTCTACCGAATTTAAGCTGTTTGCAGTGTGGGAAAAACCAGTGGTTTGGTCATCCTGGACACCAATAACCTTTTGCTTTATTGGCTATGTTGCCAAAGTAAACTCACTTCAATTCATAGACTGCGCTACACTTTTGTCATGACTCAAGGATACAACTTATTTGAATGTAGCTCAACTCAATTCAAATGTTTTTTTGTTTGATTAGACAAATTCACAGTTTTGCTTTGGAAGTGACAAATTTTTATTGATCGACGTTTCGGGCTTGATGGCACCATTATGGCACGGCCTTCTTCATTGTACAAAGTGCATGTCTGTGTAAATTGTAAATACAATTTTCTGATAAACATCGAAAGGTACACAGGCTTGTAAGCTTGTCAGTTGTATCATAATAGTATGTCAAATCTTTACATTAAAAAAAGGCATTAAATTTACAACCAGTCATTTAAAATTTTAAAAATGTCTTGACCGTAAAACAGTGCCATACAAGTTGTTAAAATTTTTCCTCACCTATCCTTACTAATTTCTCTGAAATTATTTTAGCTAGTCTGGAGATTCATTGTAAATTGCAGTGAATCCCAGCAAATGGGTGCAAAATTTGCAGTCACTTGAGTGCAATTTGTGGAGGCTATTGAACGTAGCACCACATCAACCTATTGCTAACCGATATATATATATCATCTTTCATCAGAAAACACAAAACGCTGGCTCTAGTGAAGGACGGCTGCCCAATAGGCGGGATCTGTTTTCGAACGTTCACGGGCCAAGGATTCACGGAGATCGTTTTCTGCGCTGTCACCAGCAACGAACAAGTGAAGGGTTATGGAACTCATCTCATGAATCACTTGAAAGATTATCACATCCAACATCAAATACTTCACTTCCTCACGTTTGCTGACGAGTTTGCCATAGGTAAGTGCTAGAAGGCCTCTCAAGTCTTACATTCTATTTACTGGGAGAGTATACTTTTCTGCAAGGGGTCATGGTGGCAATTAACACAGAACGATATTGCTAGAAAGTCCATTTTTTGGGTGTAACGCAGTATAACCTCTCACTGTATAGGCTGTAAATGTTTCAGTGAGCTTCTTTGTGCTCAAGTTAACGTCATTGTTTTGTGCTTTTAGTCAAATCACAAGGTTTTACAAAAAAACCACACAAAACTATACGACTTAACAATCTGAAATGTAGTAGGTTCAATAGTTTGAGTAGTTTTGAAGGTTCAATAGTTTTCTCATAGGTAGGGCCCAGTAAAAACTCACAACAGCGCGACATCAAAAAACCAAAGCTCAAAACAGAATATGTAGAAAATTTACTAATGAGGAGATGTTCTGACAAAAACTATATAAAGTTTCTCTTTTCCCCCAAATAATGCATCAGGTAGATAGGGACAGTTATTATTGGTAATTTTTGGATAGCAAAAGAAGCAATTGTAATGTACCTAAATCTTATTTTCTATTTTCAGGCTACTTCAAGAAACAAGGATTCTCGAAGGATATCAATATGCCACGGCACCAGTACCAGGGATACATCAAAGATTACGAAGGTGCCACCCTCATGCACTGTGAATTGAACCCACGAATCGACTACACTGAATTCACTGCGGTTGTACGGAAACAAAAAGAGGTGACCGGGAATTATCACATATTTAAACTGCGGATTAACGGACTCATTGCCACTTGCTTTTTTGGAGAAAGTGCTCATTTGAGGTGCCCATTATTCTAGGGAAAGGTTTATGTAGTATTTATCTATAAATAATGCTAGCATTTTCATACTTTGCAATCCAATTGCTGACAAACTGATCTCCTCATCATGAGCATTCTGTACTTATGAATTAACTACGACAATTAATGATTATCTCAGAATAAAAAAAGTTGGACGGTAATAAATGTAGCTTTACACGACTAGGTAGAGCCTCTTGGGCTGTGATTTCTCCGTCCTGGGTTATGTGCCAATGCCAAATTGTGTCAAATACGAAATTTGCATCAAATTGGCAAAGCTGTTTAACCCAAGTAAAATCGGGTAACCATACCCCAAGTGGCTTTCCTTAGGTGGGTACATATCTATCTATTATTCTTTTCTTGGCTAGAATAGGTGTATTCTTTTTAAAAAAACTGTTAATAACTGGGTTAAACTGCTGAAAACTTAACTGACACTAAACTGCCAACGTTTCGC
>QKMV01001726.1:0-15074 GCA_003287335.1 Lednia tumana
GTTCTAGACTAGATAACACGCGCTATACAGTCCATTCAAGATTTGGAAACATGGTTGAATGATCGCTCTCCATCACATAAGCATTCGACGTGTTCCTTAGTGGACGCCCTCTCACATCCACCAAAAGAGTTCCCTTAACATTTCCGCCAAATTACATGTTCTTCCCAATTAATTAGGAGACAATATTTTCCCTGAAATTCGCTTTTTGATTTTTTTTGCTAATTTGATCGACTTTTCCCCTATTTGTTAGTTATCGAGGCCAAACGGCTTCGACAATTTCAATAGAATGCGAGGATTCACCTTGAAGTGATGATATTGTCAGCGCAAGCAGTACAGTTGTTTTCAAAAAAACAATTCATTAACTGGCTATTACTGCCGACAACTTCTAATAAACAAACTCCCAGAAATTCCCTGAATATTCGTGTATTATAATTTTTCATATTCGAATATATGTATTCCTGGAAGTTTGTTTGTTAGAAGTTCTTGGCAGTGATACCCAGTTAATTAACAGTTTTTTTGAAAACTAGTGCAAATATTAAGAAGAAGACAAGAGGCTCAAGAAATTAATAGTACAGTCGTTTCTTTGGAAATTACTTTTTTGTGCTATTTTTAGATAAATTGGAACTAATTGTCACACTCCCCATCCTGCTCAAAGTTCTGCATTGTCTTTTTAGTGAAACTTTTCCACGACGTTCGACATTTTTCAACAAAGATCGTATGACGTTTTCACCGCGATCTGAAACGTTGGTCTGAAATTGAACATTTTGTGAGTTTTTTTGTAATAATTTTCCGTTTCTCCCCTACACCAATTGAATGGATTGGTAGAAACCGGTCATATTGTTGAAGAAAAAAGAAGTGAGCAGGCTGCAAAAGAGTCACTTGTCATTTACAGAGGCGATAATTTTTTTGCAGTGTACTTCTTGTACTGATGTTTATCTTCAGAAGGTTTGCAAGAAAAACTACGCTCATCCAGCAACGCGTTTATATCAAGCGTTATGGCAATACCATAGTAAAAGAAATTGTCTGCGTAGCTCCTACAAAAAAAAAGCCTCCCTTTTGATTGTTAGTTTTTCAATTTAAGGAAATCAAGATTGCTGTGCTTTCAAGTCCGGCATCACTTATTGAAACTTCATTCGACCGATCACATGACTTTTCATGCCGAAAAAGTCGCCGCAAGCTCATTCAATGCCAACACACGAGTGCATAGCGTTTTCCTAGATAGCCACAAGCTCATTCAACGCGAGACATAAGTGCATAGCGTTTTACTAGTAGCCGCGAGCTCATTCAACTCGAAACACAAGGGCAAAGCGTTTTCCTGGTTGAATTTGCGTTGTGTATCTTCGAAGTTCTCGCAGTACCTCCGGTATTTGGTACATAGATGACAACACCAAAACGAGATAGAACGGAACATGGAATCCTGAGAACGTAAATAATTTACGTAAGGAGCCAATTATTAACGGCTATCAGTGTCAGATGAATACATTTTATTGCGGCAGTCCAATTATATCTCAAGAAATTATGTGTAGACAATAATAATATCAAGAGCTGGATGGTTGAATTGATATCGAAGCCAAAAACATTATTTTTATAGTTTATTTTAGAACTAGCCACGAGGTTTGAGTTGAACCTTGAAAATGTTGTCTAACTTACACCGAGAGCTCGCATCTAATATCTGTCTTTCAGTAAAACCATTAAAGTTTTGCCAGAAATAAGTTAGGTACCTAACGATTTGATTGAAGTTTTTTGCATGTTTTTTTTTTTTGGATTTTTGGTTTCATAAAAAGTTAACGGGAGAGTGAACTCATACAATTTGACTGTCTATAATTTTCTAACTATTTAATTATTAAAACACATTTATAAACGGTCATAGTAAATAACAATGTCTGAGTTATACCGTCACATCAGCAGTATTTCTATTCATAGTTAACAAATACCTAGTTGGGAACAGTTGCATTTTTTCTATCACGTACAGTGTTTCCAAATTCACATTTGATTTCCGGCTCACGCGGAATTAACGGATAATTTACAACATTTAAAAATCGAATTTGCGTTGCCGCATGAGCTTAATTTAATTTTTGTTAGTTGCTATTGAATGTTTTTGAAAATTTGGAATAACTGCAATTCCCTGAAGGTAGGCAATTTTATTCGCTTCATAGTTCATGTGTTGATCGTAGGGTGACACTACTATCGACGCTCGAGGTATTCAAAGTTCAAAGTGAAAACATTGCACATTATATAATGCCGTGCACAATTAATATCCACGAACTTCAGACATATGAATGAATTGGCATGAATTTTATTTCAATTTGCATGCCAGACACTGGTTGAGAAAATTGAAGACCTTTGGTGTTCGTATGACAACTGTATCTAAGGTTTGTGGTCGACTTGTTTGAAACGGTCGTATATCCCTCCTCTCCCTCCATTAGTGAGATTAACAAAATGGCAGCATTACGAAGTCACTGCAGCCTTCTAGGCGAAGAAAATATTTTTTTCTCGTGTATCTACTAATTCTAGTCAAATTTTTGTGTAAATAATATTTATTTTAAGCTTTTGGGCAAACATCTGTAAAGTTAACTGTCTTAAAATGCGTGCTAAAGTGCTTAAAAAGTCAAACTCAAGTCGTCTAGGTAAGGTCGATCTGACACATTATACTACATACAAAATATATATTTTGTTATTTTTAGAATTCTATTCAGGTAAAGTCTAAACAACAGTCAACAATGAACTTCTATGATTCTTCTGGCTTGATTTTAGTCGTAACATTCGTGCAATTAGTTCGTGAGAGAAGTTCAAGGGATCATTTACCCCTTAAGGGTATACAGCCCTTGCGAGCAGCTTTGCATGGTGGCTAGTAGACATTGAGGGGACATTTTATTGATTTTAGAATATGGTGGCCAGTGACATTTTCATTGGTGCAGAACGGGTGTGTCTTGTCTTTCCTTTTTAAATAACCTTGTAATATTTCGTGACAGGGAATGATTAATTTTGGGGAAATCAATTTTTACTGTTATTGCCATCGTCGTCATAAAATTTTAAAACATGAAGATGTAGTTTGTGGCAGAATTAATTTGCTAACTGGTTAGGGGGTGATGAAGCATGAAGAGATGGCTAGGCAATTCGGCAGGTCACAGAAACTCGAAGTTTGAAGTGTCTATTCAAAATTTGACTCAACCACTGATTTGGAATTTATTCCAGATTTTTTCAATACAACATTATGATGGAATTGAAGAAAATGGAATGAAATGTACTACCTACTGGGGGCTTTACGATTGAAATAATAATCGGTAGTTAGCTATCTTATTTTATTACAAGGATGGAATTATATTGAAATTGGAACCATTCTTTTTTTGTTACCAGTCCTAAAGACCAAAGCTTGCTCAAACCATGCCTACTTCAATATCTCTCTTCAAGGAGTACCTACCTACTTTGTTTACGAAGCGGAAGCACGTAGTAGTAAGTGCGGTGTTGTTCCAGGACCAAGGCTAGCAAGGCGAGGCATGTAGCGGGAGACGAGTGGACCGATCAGAACAACAACATCACCATGACCAGTGAAGATCTGCTGCAGCCCGGTCATGTGGTCAAGGAGCGATGGAAAGTGGTAGGTCACTCTGCAATCACTGAAAATATTGCCTCGGTACCCAAGTTCTAGTGCTCACTAAATTACTGTCCTCTATTTACCTTCTTACATATTTACATATATTTATGTGTAGGTACATAGTTAATTCAGAACAAAGCCTTCTATATTATTGTTATTTTTTAGTGAATTTGAAGAAATCTAAATTTCTGTGGTTTTTATAAAAATTCAACCTCTCAAACGGGTTGCCCTGCGAAAAAAAGTCGCCGCTGCCTCATTTAACGCGAGGGGGTTTGCTAGATACCTATGCTTTTATCAGATTTTTGTGCATGGGAATCCTCAATATGGCAAGCTGGATTTAAAGCTCTATTTGACACCTACTTCAGGATTAAATTGAGCTTGCAATTGGGAAGTAGGTACTGGGTTTCATCCTTGTGGTAGGTTAGGCTATCTTGTTTGATTGGTTTTCTCTGATATCTCCTGATGCTTGACCATTCAAGATAACTAACTGGAATAGTTTCGATATCACAGGGCACAGCTGTCACCTCACCCCAGATTCCTTGTCCATTGCTGAGCATTCCCGATACGCTACAATGAAAAATACAGAGAGTGTTCAAAATGTTTTAGTACCTAACTAACTCATATATCACTAGCTGTATAATAATCAACCGATGAATTAACCTCCGTCTCTGATCAGGTTCGCAAGATTGGTGGCGGTGGCTTTGGAGAGATTTACGAGGGGCTAGATTTAGTTACCAAGGAGCAGGTGGCCCTGAAGGTGGAGTCTGCTCGTCAGCCCAAACAAGTCCTAAAGATGGAAGTAGCTGTTCTCAAGAAGCTACAAGGTGAGATAAAAGCATTTTAAAAATCTTAACGCTTCAATTTTTATTTTGTCATCTGTGCGCCAACACAGCCAATCTATTAAGCGCATCCAAAAATTGTTGCATCATCTATTAAGTATCTTACAAGGACAAGAGTGTCAGCAATTTTTTCAGAGTCTGTAGGTATTGCTGGGCAAATCAATGCATTTCAAACAAAATAGAGTCCTTCCCTTAAAGAAAAATTATTTTACACAACAAACTTTTAAAAAAAATGTAATCCTTTCATGCAAATACAGTGAGTTGCCAAATGAGTTGAAAAATGCATACAAATGACCTGAGAACACATCTGTAATCTTGTTCTAAAACTTACTAAACCAAATAATGTGACTTATGAAATAACCTCATGTTCTAGGCAAGGAACACGTGTGCCGCTTTATTGGGTGTGGCCGCAACGACCGCTTCAATTACGTGGTGATGCAATTACAAGGCAAAAACTTGGCAGAATTGCGTCGCGCTCAGCCGCGAGGAGCTTTTTCACTTTCCACCACTCTCCGTCTCGGCTTGCAGATCTTGCGCTCCATAGAAAGCATCCACGCTGTCGGATTTCTGCATCGGGATATTAAACCTGTGAGTATTTCTGCACTAGAATTTTACCAAGCCTACCAGTTTTAATGTATTGGTATATAAAATCTGATATTTTATGCGTTGGTATATTTCACGTAAGTACCTAAGCTTTTTTCTGCATCATGTGTACACACATGCAAATTTATCTAGTGAGCATGAGCCTAATGAGAGGCCAAACTGAACGATGGGTTTTTAATTCCTGCTAATTAAATGTCAGTACAGTTTAAGAGTTTCATAAAAATGGAATTCATGTCCTAATTTAGGATTAATTTGGCACTTTTTTAAACAGCAATGAGAGATAATTTGTCATACTGCTAAGTTACTGTATATTTTAATTTGTTTACTGCATTCATTTTTTTCTTTCACATTTGCACTAACACAGTCAGAAAATACTTGTTGAAGGCATTGCAAAACTATATGAAAAAAACCGCGTAAGCTAGCTTGTGTGAAGGATTTCATTGGCATTGTAATATATTTACATTTTAATGAATAATGATACTCGGGAAGGTGCAATTTTACTTGAATCTAAACAAAAATAGCACAAAATCTGCAACTAAAATCAACATAATACCTGCAATTCACCATATAAGGCTTTATTAACAAATAAAACTTGTTGCTACCACTTGATAGGAGCCAATTATGTAACTCCAGTTCAAGTTTCCTGATTTGATGTACCGGATTAATCTTCTGGGATACGAACTTATAAAATGTTGGCGCCAATAATCCAAATGCTGCTGTCCAAATGTTGTGTGTATCCTTGCAATATCCAAACTTCAATATTTTTCAGTACATACTTACTCATTACTCGACTATGGCCAATTTGTAAAGTTTTCATTTTGGAACCTCTCGTGGTGTGCAAACAAGCACATAATAGTTGTCTTGAATATTTTGTCCGGCATCAAGCACCCTTGAAAGAAGAAAAAAACACTCAGCTAGATACGTGTGCTTAGTTTTAAATGCCCCACGAGGGGAAGCCATTTTAATTTATGTGCTAGGGATAGAAAAGATAAGAAAATGGCTCAACTGTAGCCTTTCGGCAGCCTTCTGCGTAACAGCCGATAGGAGACTTATTTGACGTCATACCTTGGATAGAAAGAGCGTTGCACACCGCTAATACACAGTCTTTTGTGTTACTACTGGCTTGTTGATCCGATTTATCCCGCTCTTACGACTTTTACCAAACGCCTCTCACATTATATAGATGTTAACAAGTCGATTCATTATATCAAGTTTTAAAAAAATGCCCAGAATCAGAACGAACGAAGCCACAACTGAATGAATAAGATATGCTAAATTGACCGTAATGTTATGTTTTTTGAAGTATTTATTTACGAGGATCCGTCAACTTATACGTTTACTCCTGAACAGTGAAGAAATACACCCTTCAAAACTTAGAATTTATCACCTTCACCCTGTATGGCGTTAATCGAAATTATTTGTTTCGGCAGAGATGGGTGGTTGAAATCCAGTATAGTTAGAATCCAGTTCTGTAAATTCACTTCGAATTGTCTTGACTACACAAGAAGGAATAACCTTTCGATTGTTTTTTCCCAAATTCGACCACGAGTTCATCCGATTAATACATTGTTTGTAGGCAAAGTTTTTTACAGTGTGCAGAGTATGGCACGACATCTTTTCTGTTGATTTTATCTGCCCAAATACAGTAACATCTGGGAGATCGGTCCCGTTTGGGGAACGCTTGAAAGGCTATGGGAATATTTGTATTTTTGTATTTGATATTCTTATGAGATTCGTTTAGGCAATCAACTACACAGCAATGCACCACCATTTCCGAAAAGATAACTGCACCAAAATTTTTATCATCGCACGAGATTGACCGTCTTTAGACTGAGAACGTTTCTATTCGTGTGGAAAAACTGTCTCTTCGATTATTTTCAGCAATTTAGAACTTGATCACTTTCACAGATTCAAATATCCTATTAATCTTCACCATAAATAGCTTGAGAATAGCGGCTTCATAGTAGGAGGGTGATAGGCAGCAAAGATGCTTCATTTTTAAGAATATTAAAATCACTTCAAAAATACCTGCTTACTCGAGGACCTTGAGGACCTTGAGGTCCTCGAGGTCCTCGAGGTCCTCGAAAAATTATAAATAGCCATGTAATTGGCTTTAAAAGTTTATTCCTTGTCAAAGATGCTTCATTTTTGCCTGGATATTTACTCACAAAATATCTTAATTTATAAACACTGTACATAATAGATCTGGCTTTTAGCTAAAGTGAAATAAGTGCTTAGTCCATTTCAATTGTTATTTGTACATATTGTACTGATTGAACTTGTGTAATTTGTATGCAATCAAAGAAACTAATAATATTATGCGTCATTCATTTAAAATAATAAATACGTTGCCGTTGAATGCGCCAGGTTGATTAAAACAGTTACAAATATGTATCTTGACAAGGATAACAATTGTCAAGCCAAATGCACAGCTAGTATTAATTTGAAGAATATAAAAATCGTTTCAATCTTGTTATTTCTTGCTTTATTGTGAGATCAAAATTCGACTTCGATGTCGCTATTTATTGAAACTTGGAGCTCGAATAAAATACTTGTTGCAGCAAAAAGACTCTTAGTTAAGCCTGGAAGGCCAATGCTTTTAATAAAAGACAGCAAGCAGTGTATAGCAGTAAAAAGCACCCGCGTACAGTGGTGAACACTGAGCTGCTGATACAATTAGGTTTATGCAGAGTTGGGTAATTTCCTAGCAGAACTGAACGAAGTTCAAACCTAAGTTATCAATATAGGAACTCGGTAAAAGTTAAGTTACCAATTTAAAGGAACTGATCCAATCAATCACAAGGAACTTAAAACTTCCTCTAAAAGTTACTATCAAAAACTTTGCAACTTAATTTAACTCATTTTCATCCAGTTTTTCACTGCGGTGAAAAATTGGTTTTAAATTATCCCATGGCAGCAAGTTGGGTTCTATTTGAACTTTGAGTCACTAATTTCGATTGCAACGTAGGCTGCCCCAGCAAACAATAATCTGCAAGCCGCCTAAAAACAATCACATTCTGGCGCTTGAAGCAAGTTGAAATCCTTTCACGAATTCATGCTGTACACGATGTAGGTCTGCAGAGGATGTCAGATCAGAAAAACTATTGGCCATCACTATTACCCATCCCCTCGTGAGTCAGGCTTACCTTCAGCCTTGAGACCTTCACACCTTGGAATTAAGACTGACTAGAGAGATTAAGGCTTGAGAGTACCACCCATGGAATATGACTTGCAGTTGAATTTTTGTATTCCTCTGCTGGCTCTTCCGCTGAAGATATCGTTTGATAGTTAGCGAGAGAGTTTGAAATGACAGAACAAACTAGGTCTATTCGCAAGCCTTTTTAAAATATTTTCCCCATATCCCCCAAAAGGGTTATCATAAATGCCCAATTTGAGTAATTCGAGATACCCGTACAAGAAAAACTACAATAAATTTCAAAAAAGTGCTTCCGAATAGACCTAGTTTATGCTTTTATCTACAACTTCTTTGCTTACTTCTATAGGCTATCTGCAATGGTAGAGCCAGCAGAGGTATACAAAAATAGGTCTGACCAAGGTTTCTTGCGTAGCTCATCATGTTAATGCATCTAGCGTTCCGCCGATTTCTGTCGAGGGGATCTTTATTTTGAACATCTTTCAATTTGACTACAACAACATGGTCTAAGAATAGAACAGCTTATGCGTGTAGGAACCTAAATCCGCCCATTATGTTGACATAAAAATAAAAATATATTTTTGAAGATGTACAGATCTTAAAAAAAAAAAATTTTTAGGGAATGTGATGTTTGCGTTACAATTCCCCAACTAAACGAATGCATTATCAATGAAAGTTCCCAAAAAAGGAACGCGTTACTGGGTACGTGCTCTTTTCTGAAAGTTCCTACTCAACACTGGCCTTTCGTAATCGGGGTGACTCCTCATATCAAGACTGCATCCTATTGTATCCTATTTACGGAAAGAGAAATGCTTCTGGATCACAATTGTACTTTTACTTTTCTTGTGTGTCATTTTTTGGCTCAGTTAGATATGTGAGTTAAAAAAATGAAAATGTGTCTTGGTGTGGAAAACGCAGACTGACGTCAGAGTCGTTGTTTTTAGTTTGTGGCGGCTTGTTGTGACCCAATCCTACCAATGGGAAGTTTAACTTGACTTGATCAAAACCCGGGATATTGCTCATCACAGCAATAAAACTACGTGATAGCCGCATTCGGTTGAAATCAACAATTTGGAGCAACCTAATAACCAAACATTTGAAAGCCGACAGATTGCTTGAAATGCATCGTAGGGTTGAAGAAAAAGCAGTGTGTGTGGATTGCAAGCCTGACACAATAAAGGACGAACATTGTCCCATGCGACTTTGGTATTTTGGTATTGTAATTTATAATTTATATTAGGCCGAGTCCTGGAACCTTTAGTGGAAGGAATGTACATGTTTACACTTAAAGTTACTATGAAGTGTGAGAAAATGTTTATTTAGCCAATTATTTACCACTTTGATAGCTGTAGCTTTGTTATGTTCCCCCTTCCATGCACAGCCACTGAACACTATTACTGAATTTGTTGAAATTATTGATTTGACTCAATTAATACTGAATATCGTCAGCATAAGACATAATTTTCCCACAAAAATTTTGATTACAAAATTGATTCATGTAAGCAAGGAACAGGATAGGTCAAAGTACTGTTTGTTGGGGCCCCAATGGGTTCTGTTTTACTAGAACTTATATAAGTTTTATTCACTCGAACTCTTTGGGATCAATCCTTAAAAAAGTATTTAAACAACTGTTATGCTGCAGCGCTAGTTCCTATTTCATATAATTGGTCAACAAGAATCTTTTTTCTCAATCCTAGATTTCATCCTCCCATCTGATTCTTCTCCCTACAAGCCAAATTGTGCTGACAAATGGTTCCTTTTTCCAGTCAAATTTCAGTGTGGGTCGTCTTTTGCACAATGCACGCCGCGTCTACATGCTGGACTTTGGCTTGGCTCGGCAATACACCACGGCCACGGGAGAAGTGAGGGCGCCTCGAGCGGCAGCCGGGTTCAGGGGCACAGTCAGATACGCTTCAATAAATGCTCATAAGAACAAGGTACATACCACATAGTACATACCACCTAGTTCCTACCATTACTACTGTATCTACAAACATCTCTCACATCTCTGCTCTACCTAGCAATGCAATGGGCCAGCTTACAATAGCCAGATAAGAGTCATTTTTTAGTTTTTACAAATTGTTAGCTTTTTAACCTACTATTAAAAAGACTTGCCCTGATCTAGGTCTATATCAGTCATTTAACTCGCTCGTTTAAATATGTGAGCTCTTGTAAAACGTGTTTACGAGTACGTCAAGGTCTTGCATTTAAAAATGAGTATAGACCTACCAAATAGTATCGAGTTAGGGAGAAATAGAGCCGTTTGAAAGGTCAGTCAATGCTTTTTGCTGTTTGCTATTAACACACATTTTAGTATTGAAATATAACGAGGACATTGCCAACAAGTTAAAAAATCTTTTGAATCCACGCATTTAATATTTGTTAAGAAATACAACGTTCAACTCTCCAATAGTCAGTTATTTATGTACGGTTACGGTATTTAACATGACGGTGAATTGAGACGTTACATGCATTGCTAACCGGGCCACTACTTTCTTCCAGGAAATGGGCAGGCACGATGATCTCTGGTCGTTATTCTACATGCTGGTGGAATTTGTCAATGGACAATTACCGTGGCGGAAAATAAAAGACAAGGAACAAGTGGGCTTGATGAAGGAGAAGTACGACCATCGTTTGTTGCTAAAACATCTGCCTTCCGATCTCAGACAATTCCTGGAACATGTGCAGTCGCTTGAATACACAGACAAGCCAGATTACGGGGTAAGTTTCCACACACGATGCTGCACGTAGTAAAGATGTCACGTCGTGGATAGCTAGCTGCAAGTTTGCCAGATTCCAGCGGCTTTTATGATGGTGATAGTTAGTCGTCGGAGATTAATTTTATTTGAGGAGCTTTTAGCAAACGCGTAATTCTATACCGTGCATACCTATTATTTACTGCATAGCTTAGGCAGAGGCTGATAGATAGGTTTGGTTAGACCATGGTTTCTGTTGCCTTATAGGAAAGTCACTTTGTATTTTGGGACCAGACATCCTAGGAATTGGTGCAAATAAAGCAATGTCCATCCTAAATATGGCAAGATGCTTTCACACTAACGTTCTAAAGACCTGAATTACAACGTCTGGCTAGTGACTTAACGGAGGATAAGTACGAGGTGACATTAGATGTCCTATCCTTTAGCATGGCTGCCAGTCGATGGACTAGTCGTAACTTAAGCCAGGCATTTTCGTACTGTCGCTGTGGTCGTAGCCTCACTAAATCTATCCGTTTGCAAGTACTGAGGGTTGATATAAACAAGATGGAAAAAATTCTGGCAAATTATTTCGAAAAACTGGATACAGTTTTTTAGTGGTTTTATTTATCGAACAAAATATTACGTTATAATTGGGCAAAATGACGTCATGGCTTCATTGAAATGGATGTAATCAGTTCTAGAAGCTCTGGCTGGTCTTTCTTTTCAACTTGAGCGCATTCAGCATGAAGGATTTTCTAGGAGCCAGTATTTCATTTTCATTTTTGCTTCCGACAACACAGCTGCTTTTAACCTCAGTGGGGAGTCTATTAAAAAATAATGGTGTTCATTAACTTCTCTGTTAAGACCCATGTATAAGATCCATGTGCTTTATCACTATACATTCCAAGTTTTTTATTTCTTGTATGTTTGAGAGTATTTACCTCTATTTTATATTGAGCTGAATAAAAGTTATGGGTAAAAAATATATAAGAATGTAATTGTTGTTCCTGGTCAATGTTCCTGTTGGCAGTATTGTTGCTGTAATATATAGTATTACAACAGAGCAAACACCGTTGAAACACAACAACCAAAATTTAAAAAGTTTTTGCTGGATAAATGCTATGATACGCTTATACCACCAAAGAACTGGGGTATTACTGGGTAATCTGGTATTTTTAAGAGGGCTTAGCATAGAAGGTTTTTTAATGGGCTGCAAAATTACTTACCCTGATTAGACCGTCATACGTAGAGCTGTGTGGTTTTTTTAATTCTTGCGATTAAAGTGTAATCATGCCTGGCCAATTTTTAAATCTCCAAAATTTTAACATTTTAAATTTTAAAATACGGGTCTAATATAGGGTATTTTTTATGATGTGAACAATAAATCTGATGCGTATCAATGAAATTTGAAGAAGAAGCCAGGAATGCTGAATTCATTAAAAACACGATGCAATTTTTCCCGTTGCTGTATCTTTGAAAACAACTTCAGGAGGAGTAATTTCGTGTACCACTTGCAAGCCAGTTTTTGGGGCCAATTTAAATGCCAAATATTACAAGTAGTTCAAGCTAATTCCATAAGGAACTCCACCGTCGAATCATAGAAATTCTCTATATCCTCTTGTCACTTGCCTCATCTGCACTGCCACTCTACCTGCTACTGCATTCATTCATCTTAAGAATACACTACAAGTGACAATCCGTTTACGCCACATGCAAGAAGTTGAGGCTACCCGACTCGAAAATATGATAATATGCATGTACCGTTTCTTTTTGGATTCTGTTTTCTTTCACAATTCCAAACAAACGGCTGAGTGCCTCGGTTAGAAAATTTGTGACGGAGACAAACATTTTGTATCAGTCAACTGTGTGCGCAGAACTATTTTATTAATTTATTTATGACACAACTATTCCATATTTTCTGAATTTGATTGGTTCGTATCTCTGCGTTTCTGAACTGAAATAAACTGCAAACTATCTTCATTATTGTACATATTGTCTATCTGGTCAAATATGGCGGCGAATGGTTCGGTTGTAAACTACAAGAAACTTACCGCGTCCACAAAACGGAAGAAAAATAGAGCACCCGGTCTTGCTAAATGGCGTGAACGGTAAAGGTAAGAATTGACACTTTTTGAAATCATGGGTTCAGTTAGCAGTGGACAACATCGGTTTAATTTCAAGAATGCTGAGCTGGACGAGGATGCGATGCACGCACGTTCAAATGATTAAGATTACCTAAATATCCGAGAATCGGTTTGGGATTTGAATGCTTCTTCAGCGCAGAATAACATAACAGCGTTTAAAAATAAAATCGGATTATAATATTCGCCTTAATTTTAGAACTGCTCCCGATACCAATTCTATAATGCCACACGAAGATCTAGAACAAGCTCGTTTTTGTTGTGCTTCAATTGATATAATTTTATTGCTGATATTGATGGAAGTAACTTTTTTTTGCTGTGAGAGAATGGATGGTTTCGATGCAGATACACCGTACATGATATGAGATGAGATGGGGTGATCAAATAATTGGACCTGTCTGACTCTGGTCAGCCCAGTTGACAGAGCATTAGACGCGTACTCTGAAGGACCAGGAATCATAACCCCGCCCTTCTATATATTTTCGAAGTTATAGAATATCTATGAAATATGAAGGACATGATTTTAAATTTGTGCAGATTCTTAGTTTGGACGTGTCATGAGGTTTGTGCGAAGTGTATTGGACTATGACACGCGAGCTCCCCGAGGAAGAGTAGACATATAGAATAGGCTTCTTTCTGTTCTTATCCACTAAAGCAAAAAATCTTCCCCCTACCCCAACGTACGTTGGGTGGCTGCTTCCGAGCCATGGGAACTAGAAATGCTTTCACTACAACACATTTAGATCCCATTTAGATCCCATTGAATGGCACAATCTTTCTCTGCAATTGTATGATATAATACATTGTTATGTTATGTTAATGAATTTCCATTGACTTCGGGATTACTTGTGCAAATTACAACTACAGTGTCAAATTTATCATTTGTAGCTTCTTTAGTTTTACACCAAGGGTAGATTTTGAGTCTCCATTTTTACACAAAATAACTCTGATAACAACGAGTTTAACATGATTATGACTTTTATCAAAGATTTGACATAATTCGGAAAAGGTTATTATTGCGAAATACACAAACCATCCCATACAAAGAAATAGTTCATTCAGTCAGTCACCCCTTCTTGAATAAAGGAAACAGAGACAAAGTCAAAGACCCAAGAATACCTGTACCTGAGCCCCAGTCCCCCTTGCCCTTGTCCAACCCTTGCCAGAGCTCAGACTTGCACCGATGCTGATCTCGGCTGCTTACTAAATATTTCCCTACTTTCGCGCCATTTTTTATGCGCCATTCAATCCATAGCACTCTTAACGTGTAATTTTGAAGTTATTTTATGACCTGTCTATCCAAGTAGAGTTGTATTTGTATTTATTTGATCAATTGTCACCCATAAAGTGCTAATCGAGTTTGGCTTCCAGATGCTAACAGGCCTGTTCGAGCGATGTATGAAACGGCGTGGCGTGAAAGACTGCGATCCCTACGACTGGGAGAAAGTAATTGCCACCGACAATTCAGTGCCACCGTCCAGCGTTGCCACTTCTCCTGCCATCCTGACACGTCCAACGCAAGCTGCCACTCGCATCACGGACAATCTCACTTCACTCGACAACAACCAAGAGAACATCGAGCCTGACAACAGGCGAGAGCTTGAGGTAAGTGCCGTAGACAAGCATCGTAGCGGCTCTTCGTACCAATGAACCGTACCAATCCGTGCGTTATCCACCCAGCCCATCCAGCTCCCTGAGCTACTATTTTACTGGTATTAGGGCCTTTCAAACCGAATTCAGGGCTTTAAGTTTAAAATCGTCCTGGAACGGTGCTGGTTTTTGTACTGCACTTTACAAACTTCATTAAGATACACCCAAGGAAACATCAATTGGTTGCTGGGACTGGGACTGGGAGACAGACAAAACTGGTTGCAGTGAGTTTCAAAGGAGCAAACGTGATCTAGAGACAGGATAGTTATGCACCAAAACAGGCCCAAATATGCACGATTTATGCAGTATCACCCCCCCCCCCCCCCCAAACTACGTTTTACCATTATTTTTTGAGTTGTTTTCGTTTGTTAGCCAAAAGTTTTCCGGTGAGCACGT
>QKMV01001727.1:0-15072 GCA_003287335.1 Lednia tumana
CTTACCTATTTCACTGCCAGGACTGCGTTAACACGTTCTATGTTTCGCATGATGAGCCTACTTCTTGAAGGTTTACTGGACGACTGGTTTGAGCTATGAATTAGAATTTTTGTGTGCCTAGAATCAAACAATTGAACCTTCTAAAAAGACCTCCCTAAAATTCAGATTTATATGTCAGGTGTTTTATTCAGCACGTTTTTATGTCGAATCTTGGACTTCATCATGAAGAAACTAAACAGTGAACGGCTTAATAGCAGAGCCTTCCACCCATCCATTACTTTTACTGTCGCTTCACATCCTTGTCAGTATTATATCATTAATGGAGTACATATATCCAGGAACCGTCTCTGTTTGCTGTGGCAAAACTGCTGGAGACTGGCTTGGTGAATTTGCCAAGAGTGGAAGTGCTGTGGCGTCCGCTGACTAACCACTTGCTGGAAGTGTGCCAGCATCCACACATTCGTATGCGTGAGTGGGGTGTCGAGGCCGTCACCTATCTAGTTCGAGCTGCGCTGGAACACAAGTATCAACCGCCATTGAGAGACAACCAGGTGATTAATTTGATGAATTTACAAAATCATTTCGTGAAGCTATTGCAGGGAAAGAAACTTAACGCTTTGTTTTGCGTCACCTGTTTTTGCAAACACAAACTAGCAAACGCAGTGATTAGCCCAACCATAGCAAGCTAAGCAAATATGCACTGTTTTCTGGATGTGAACACATGTTAACTTTATATGTTCACTACTCTGCGTTTGTGGCAATGGCGGCTTACAAACCATAATCGTTGCATTGCATCGTCAAACTAGGAAGAGTTTTCTTGTTTTTTAAATAGGGATGTGCATCGATTAAGTTAATCGATCATCTAACCATTCACGTCTATTGATTAATAATTAGTTTATCAATAGAAGCACCAGTTTTTTTCAAATTTAGAATGTGAAAGATGATTCTTCAGTGAAATACGACACATTTGGCAATTTGACTCAACCTTTGGACACATATAATGAGTATGGGGGCTTTCAAATCAACTGTACAGTATACAAATTCATCGTTCGGTCGTTAACAAAAAGTAAAAACAGTACTTAATTGACTTTTGTGTTCATCGGTTGTTAATTGATTATTGTGTCAAATAATCAGTTCATAGTTGAATTGAGTTTTGTAATCAATGCCCATCCCTAATTTTAAATACAAAATGATTCTAAGCTGACTAAAGGCCAGTTGAATTCGAATTTTAGGGCCAGTTTTTCAGTGGCCCGTTAAACCTGAACGGTCCGTTAGAAAAAGAATCAAGTCATCTGATTGGCTGTTGCCATGATAGTAACAAGTCAACGGACCATCAGATTCTCAACGGTCCACTGAAAAACTGGTCCTAAGTGTGTTAAATGCTGCGTTAAATGGATAGACCTACTATTCACAGTGAGGTGTGTGTCTATTGTTGTCGTAAAAAAATTCTCAATGTCATCGGAATGTATCGACCACAGCTGTGACGCTATGAAAGTCTTATCAGCTTATCAGCTCTCAGCAACCAGCTCAACTAGCTCACTCATGAAGAAACAAATGCTCAAATCATGGTAACTGGAGGCGACCTCAACCTGCCTCAAATCCCATGGAACCCACGTTTTTGCAACTGTGCTACCCAAATTGCGGTGAACACGATCCTGCATGAACATGATATGACTTATGTCATTGATACAGTCACACACACGTCAAATAACATTCTAGATGGGTTTTTATTAAGCCCACATAACATATGGGCAACTAGCTCCATTGAAGATGGCAAAGTGACCATAAACTCATTTCGCTTAACATCAACTTCAGCATTGAAACCAGCGCAGACCATCACCCACACACTTCTTGGAAATATAAAAAAGCAGATGTCCAAGGAATCAATGCTTACTTGCATGATGCCTTTCCAGATTGGAGCTCTATGGCAAGCAACGTCAATATGTACTGGGATAAGTTCAAAATAATTCAATGAACTGCACGACAGTTATATGTTCCACAGGTTGCCCGAACAAAAAAATCGGATCGCACGTACTACACAAGTGAGGTCATCCAGCTGAAGAAGAAATGTCGAAAGGCATACAAAACAAGACTGAGAAATAAAGATCACTTAAATTGATTTAAGGGTCAATTCAACAGAAGCCAAAAATACAGCTATAGATTACCACATGAAAACCATCTTGAAAATGAAAAATTTTGGAAATTGGACTTGTTTTTACCGACACATCAACTCAAAGAAAGGAGACTGAAATAAAATACTTGTCCTAAGTATGACAAACCGCATAGCTACGGCTGATATAAAGACAAAGCAAAAACCCTAAAATATACATGAGAAAGTATCAATTCTGATTTTAGAAGGAAATCTACCTCCCCAAATCTGCACAAGAATGCAGATCTCATCTCTTATTTCACCTTCAGTAGCCAGTCGATACACCAAGCGTTTAGGAAGTTGAAGTTCCACACGGGTACTGGACCCGACAACGGAACATCCCATAAGTCAAACACCTCAAAATTAGCAAAATTCTATACCTGAACTGTTCTCCATTTCAATCATCAATAAACAAATTCCTGATAATCAACCGTTCTTTTTACAAAAGTGGCTCTAAAATCATTCCATCCCATTACCGACCGACCGGCAACTCATCGATAGTGTGTTAAATCTTCGAACGCATGACATCTGAGCATATTCACGCAGAATGGTCCCAGACAGCCTTACAAGAATCAGCATGGGTTCCGCAAGGGATTCTCGTGTGAATCCTTACTTGTGGAGCATGGAGTACGTGGAGCATGTTGATGGTGGCGAACAGGTCGGTGCTGTTCTGCGTGCTTTTGGAAAGACCTTTGATGTTTTACCCCAGAAACTCCGTGAAAAGTTCAGAGGTTTAGGGCTAGACTCAAAAGTGTTAAACTGGATTGAAAATTTCCTAACAAACCAGACACAAGTTGTACAAGTATGCGAATCGTACTCAAATCCCGTCCTAGTGACTTTCTGGGTACCACAAGGAACGATGCTGGGTGACAACCTCTTTGTTGGTTTTATCAATAATGACACGCATGGCATAAAATCAAGTATTTGATTATTTGCTGAGGAATCTATTCTGCATACCACGGTGAACACTGATGCAGACCGGGTTGTGCTACAGACAAAGACTGTTTAGAGGCATGGGTAAATAAAAACAGAATTTCACTCAACGCCCCTTCAACAGATGTGAATAGCTTCACAAAATGTAGAAATAAAATAAAAGCTAGTTACAAACTCAACAGTGAAGACATCATTATGACTTGCAGCTGCAATAACCTGGGTATGACATTGTCCTTGGACCTTAGCTGGAAACCACCAATTTCAGTTATGGAATCGAAAGCAAAGTGAAACCTCAATTTTGTCTTTTGGAATATCAAAGGAAGCTTTCACACAACCAAAGAGCATGCATACAAGTGCCTTATTTGGCCCACAACCGAGTATTGCGGCAGAGTCTGGGACCCCCACATGGCAGGATAGATCAATCAAATTGAAATGGTCCAGAGAAAAGCGGCACGTTTTGTAACAAACAACATGAAACGTAGGTCAAAAGCTCGGAATGAACCTCCACAAGCGTCGGTGAGCTTTTGGATTCGCTTCGATGGCCCTCACTTGAAGGTAGAAGAACAGCAGTTAAGCTCTGCTACCTGCAAAAGGCAATATCTGGTGAACCAGTATGCCAGGAGCTGGCCCAGCTGATCAAGATTCGCACCTTCATTCGTAAAAGAGACCACAGCACAAACGTCTTCCTGCCACGGTATAAAACAGATCCAGACCGCTAATCCTTGATAGGAATAACAATCCAGAAGTGGAAGATCCTGGATAGCAGAACCAAGACCGATCCAAAAGCTCCTCACTAATCTTTTCATACATATATCTATACCACGTACCATCTTGCTGTTATGTAAATCTATTGCAACCTCAGTTTTTACAATGTCCAAAGTTGTAAATAAACTATTATTCCATTCTCTTTAAAAGGTGACAATAACTAGTGAAAAAGGTGAACAAGGCTAGTGTCGGCCTAACTAATTAATTAACTGACTTAACATAAGCTGATGTAGCCATTAGGTATGCACTATGCTTAATTAATTAACAGTCAAACATGGCAGCTCTAATGGTAATTTCATCTTGCAGAAGCTGGAAACGCTGGTTTTGGGCCCACTCTCTGAGCTGTCGTCTGTGCCTCATGGGGATGTTAGACAGCGGCAACTGGAATGCGTTTTGCATGTTCTTCACGGCTCCGGAGAAACTCTATCCCATGGCTGGCCTCTTGTTTTGGGCATTATCGGTGCTGTCTCTGATCACCATGGGTATGTTCAACAATTGGATACCATCAGCAATGTTCCTATTTTGGAGACAGGTTGGAGGGTTTTGAATTGTAAGCAATTGGCTTCTTTAACATGCCATCAAGCTGATGAATGTGGAGATTGCTATACCCAACCCATGATGTTAGTGTTAGTGGATGCCGATAGATCAGTGCCACAGGGCCAACGTGAATATAATCAGTACATCAGTACCGTGCTTCTTAATTTAGTACTTAATTCATTACTTATAGAACATGGATACTTAACCGATCATCAGGATGTCCTCACTATAGAAATAAGAATGTTAATACAGGTACTTATTTTTCCTTTTTTCACTTTATTTTCAGAGAGAACCTGATCAGAGTTGCATTTCAATGCCTTCAGCTGGTGGTGACAGATTTCTTGCCAATCATGCCTGGGAGATGTTTATTGCTATGCGTAGATACAGCAGCTAAGTTTGGCTCTCAGATGCAGGAGCTGAACATTTCGTTAACTGCCATCGGACTTATGGTAATTACCTACTAGTAATTAGTTACTGATCAATTCGATCTATCGTGCTGTAATTACAGAAGTACTGATTCATGCTTTTTGATTGCAGTGGAACATATCAGACTATTTCTACCAGAATCAGGAAAAGCTTCGTAAATCGCTTTCACGTGACTCCGATGTTTTCCCTAACTTCCCTGGAACGCCGAATATGCCGCCTTTTGACAAGCTGTGGATGTGCCTGTTCGTTCGATTAGGTTTGTACAAACTGCAAAGTCTTTGTTCCCCTCTTCTAATCGATAGCTGTTGTACGATTATTTCAAGTTAATTTTGTCTTATAATGAAATCATGTAAATGCGAGGATTAATCAACTCTGCAGCAAAACTAAGCTTCCCTGTCTCACGTTGACTTTCTTTCCGAAGGGGATCTTTGTGTGGACTGTCGACCTGCTGTGAGAAAGTCGTCTGGCCAGACTCTTTTCTCGACGATTGCAGCCCACGGAGGCCTTCTGAGTCAGCCTACTTGGCAGGCGGTTCTTTGGCAAGTGCTCTTTCCACTGCTCGACAGAGTTCGCTCGTTGTCCAACTCTGCAAGCAGTGACAAAGTTGATACTGGGGGCAACATCTTGATTCATCACACGAGAAATACAGCACAGAAACAGTGGGCAGAGACGCAGGTTCGTTTGAGACACACTTTGCCTAATTTTGCTTTTTAATGCCCCAATTAACCTTACATTTAACCAGTGGGGGCTCGTGGGTAAAAATGTTGGTGGGGCAGACGATGAAAACACCTGAAAACGTTCTGGACAAAGCCCCAGGTGCCGGAGCCCTTTTCTACGAGGCCAAAAAACTTTTTAATCCATGATATTTTCATACTTATATTACCTCCCATTAGCCTTACCTCCCATTTTGAAAACAGTTCAATTTAATAAAGAAACCGGTTACCGCTTACCATTCTTCAGTGTTTGGAATAGGCTGGTGAGGGCCAAGGCACTTAATTTCTAATTTTTCTTGTTAAGGTAACAGGGTTGCACTCACACTAACATTCCATAATTGGTCCACTGAATTTATAGTGAAATGCAGTGAAACACAATACTAGTATAATCTTAACATAATATTAGCGTAATTTACAGTAACAAATTGACACTAGTAGAACTCAACTGGCTCACATGAGACGGAATGGCAGGGACGCTGCGATTCAAACGTATCCGGGGTCTTTGACATTCCGGGCTCGCAACAAATGCATAGGCGATTAATTTATCTTTCAATTGTTGTTCCAACAAAAAACATCTCAATTTTGTCTATGGTTACAGGTTCTTACATTATCAGGTGTGGCCAGAGTATTCAACAACAAACGCCAACTGCTGCAATCTTTGGGGGACTTTCCGAGAGCTTGGTCTTTATTGCTTGAGTTCATCGAAAACTCGGCATTGAGCAAGAACAACGAAGTGAGTACACACCATTTCATTCACTCGTTGATCTTCGGAGACCATCAAATGCCATAATAAGAGTACATCATCAAATCTGTTTGTTGATTTTGAAAAAAAAAAATGATATGTGTTTTATTTAGGTTTCTCTGGCTGCCCTGAAAGCATTCCAGGAGATTTTATATATGAACAAGGAGAGTGAACCGAGTGATACGGCTATCAGCACAAGGGAGGAGACGGATATGTGGGGAGTTGCGTGGCGTGTTTGGCTGAGTATCGGTGCAGAAAGTATTGTGCCTCCAGCTGATTCCGATATCGGTGCTCAACTCTACATTCCCTCGCAGCCGTTCCTTACCGCATTAGTGCAAATATTCCCACCACTCTTCCAGCATATACGAACTAGGTAAGTACCAGTTCAATCACCAGTAAATGATAATTATACCATATTGTCTCCAATTTAAGCCAACAATTTTTTCCAAAATCCTGGAGCCAAAAACACACCCTCCAGTTATAGGGGAACCTTGGTTTTAATCGGATTAAAAAGCCAAAGAATGTGTTTGGAATTGGGAGCATTTCTTCCTTGAAGAAAGATTAGAGACTGGTTTATTGTCCCCAATGGCCATTAACCCCTGGAAATGGAATCATTATTTATGTCAGGAGATATGAGTCTCAAAAAAGTAATATTATTTATGACATGCCTATAAATGAGGCCATGTGTTTATTTCTCCTATGGACCACTTTTGTTTATCTTGCAGTCACCAATCTAATATTTCAAAGAGTAGGGAAGCTCAGCTCAGTTAAAGTGGAAAAGATTCTGTGATTATTACAGATGGGAGGGAATGAAATCAATTGAGCAATAACCACTGGAGATAAGTGATTTGATAAAATGCTGGTTGGTGCATTCAAATTATTTTGTTTGCAAGCCATTGGTCCTGTTGAGAATTCACTATTATGTCCCATGCTTTATGATACAGTCACAAAACCTCATGTTAACATGTTGATGTTCAAAATTCAATAAAAGAAAATATCTTAACCTCAAAACCCCTTTTCCATCTTTTTAAGAAAACTTTAGGGATCTGTCTATATTAAGCTTATATTTGGGACAATATGGCAAATAATTTATGACCCACAAACAATTTGAAATATTATCATGACCCAAGATGAGGACTTTTTTTAATGAGTATAAACAACAACAATTTGGAGATTCAAATTTGTTGAATTCTATGTCCAGTTTTCTCACAATTCAACTTAATTGTCTTGTTTCTCTTGTGCAAACCTTGTGCTTGACATGATCACCCACCAATATGTTAATATTTGACCCAATTTTTAGAATATCATTAACATTTACAAAAAATCAGCATGAAAGTATTCATCATAGTTTTTTTTTTTTTTTCATTGGCAACTTTTAACATTTAAAAGTTAATACAGTTTAGTTTTAAGAGATGCACATTTACGTTAGAATGTCTCGTGAACGCAACCTCTCGCGACCCACCGGGCTGAGAACCACTGCACCAGGCATTCTAAGTGATGGTAATCTTGATGATTTCACCAGTCGTATGGGTTTTTTCAGGTTCGTGGCCCAGGACCTTCAGAAGCTGTGCGATGTTTTAAAGAATGCAGTCTCGGTACCTGTCCACGGAGAAGCATCACCATTTGTACTCACTTCGATGTCGGATCTTCAGTTGACTCAATTGCAAGATGGCGTTCTTCATTCCATGGAACTACTACAGACTGTAAGCTCCACGAATATCTCGAACATATACCCCATTTAATTGTCGGTCCGAATAAGTACTAAAGTAACTTTACTTTCAGGAAGCATTGGCTGGGTCGGAAAATATGAAGACTATGATATCGGCGATATTCCAGCAGCTGCTTGGTTTCAGCCAATTTGCGTGCCATGCCCCGACATTTGGCCGTCTAGAATCCAAGACTGTATTTCACGTGCGGAACAACACGGTATGTGCCAATGCTCCCACGGTATTATTTTCTGTTCTCTTATAATAAAGCTTGTTTTAGTTATGCTAGCAATTTATCATAACTATGGAAAACGCTATGCACTTGTGTGTCGCGTTGAATGAGCTTGTGGTGACTTTTTCGGCATGAAAAATTGTTTGACCGGTCGAATTTAATTTTAAATTAGTGGTACTATGCTTAAAGCTACGGCATACCTTATCTACTTCAATTCATTTACTAACAACTATAGAAGAGGCTCTATTCTGTAGTAGCTATGCAAACAATTTATTTTATGAAAACTTTCCCAAATTAATCTTTGTGGGATATTTTCGATTTTCAAACATTTTTGGTGAAAAAATTACAGAAGTGATTGCCGATTGGGCTCAAAAACTGTATAGATTCTAAGTTACTTTAGATAGATGCAGGGCAAGCATTCAAAAACTAAATTCAACTTGATCAAACATTCTGTCTGGCCTTTAGAGCACCAATAGAAATACCTCAAGTGCCATTAGAGTTAAAAGGAAGACTCTTCACTCGCTATCGCGCGCTCCAAAAAGTAGATCTTGTTGTCTTCTTGTTGATTCACCTGCTCAAGTTGTCATTTTTGCTGTATATCTGTTTTCAGAGTGATTGGGTTGCTATGAACTATGTTCCGTTCGGTGAAAAGGCTTTAAGAATGGTGATATGTCTTTATCAAAAGACAGCAAGTGAACAGTCTGTGATACAAGCCAATGTTCTACAAAGCATCATACAGGTATTTATTTCCACTTTTGAGCATTTGCGGCTTGGAGCGTGTGTGAGCTAATGTCGTGGTGGTTGTGTGCAGGCACTACATACTCCGCTGGCGATGAAGTACAACTGCCCATCTAGCACCACGTGGAAGCTGGCTGTGACTAGTCTGCTCTCCGTATTGCGAATGGGACTTCCTCTCGCAAGACAGCATCCTGCTCAATATCGGACCATCTGGCCTACTCTCGCAGAATCCCTGGATCACTTTTTGTTCCCCAAAAGGTTGGTGATATTCCAAAGACTATGTTTAATCTCTCCATTGCCTTTGTTTTAAATTACTGCCTCTGAATCTAAAGACGTCAAGATGCAGGACATAGAGAACAAAAAATATTAAATAGATTGCAAATTTTTAAGAAGGAAATATTCTCCGGCTCCAAACAAAACGGTCTGTACACTCAAAAAACACAAATTGTTACACCAAGCAATTTGCAGCTGGTATCTACATGGAAATTCTGAGAGCAATGTCGACATGGGCTGGCGCCTCTCGAGACTCCGCGCCCCTTGGCCATGGCCTACCATGCCTATTGGCAAATCCGTCACTGAATGCAATGTGCCCATCTCAGGGCGTGATGAAAGAATAGACAAAATAGGTTGAGCTGCGTCACAAATTATTCTTATTTCCGTAGCTCGCCATCACCTGATCTAAGTCCGGAAGAGGTTCAGGCTGATGAAGCTGTTGATTGCCAAGTAATAGAGCTGCTGCGCGACCAAGTGCTGCCACACTCAAAAACGATAGCTAAAGAATTCATACTTCAAGTAGTGGTTCTTTTAAACAAAGGTTCAATACACTCGGCGAATACAGACGCAGATCCTGGTAAGAATTAAAGACTTTTAAGTCATTAGGTCTATTTGTTTGTCTACACCATTGCAGGCAGTGTAGCACTTTCATTTCTTTTATAATAGTGCAGCTACACTGACTTACATCGAGCTGTCGTACATTGTATACCCTTCACTTGCTGCCGAGGTGGTGTAGTTGTCGTTTGAGCACCCATGATTACAGAAAGGGTGGTCTAGAACATAAATCTTGTTGACAATAGTGAAGATGAACATGCACTTACTATTTTCAATACAAGACAGCTGAGGGAGTTCAAAAATATAACTGACAACGATAATCAGTAACGTAATAGTGTATGGGCAAATTTGTGCGGGTAAAATTTTACTCGTGAACTCCATAAACCCACCTTTTAACCCAGAATTTCTAATAGAATTTTCAAAATAAGAGGGATCGTAAGGCCAACAGTATGCATTTGTTTGTATGGTTGCCGGTAAACCTACAACGAGATTCTCTTTACCATGACGTCTTTTACGTCTACACCTGCTACACCGCTCAGTGTAAAAGTGCAGGACAAACAGACAAATTGTATTACGAAATTCTCCACTTTTCTTTTATTAGTTCAATTTGTTCTACTTGAAATATAAACGTAAGGATTTCTTTTTTTTTGTACGGTTAATTTGAAGTGAATTGTCTGCTTCTAAATTAGAATTATTTGAATGTACAAAAACGGTCGGCAACCAGTAGGTAGAAACTTCGTATTTGATATAGGCTGTTGCCATTGGTTGCCAAAGACGGTAACGAAGACTCTGTAGTGGCCAAATGAGTGTCCGGAAGGGTAGTACCAAGTTGTGCCATCATAGGTAGTTTTCGGGGCTTGTTGAAATATCCTCACTTTTCTAAATGACATTTGCTCGAAAACAATTCATACAAGAAAAAATGATGCATTTTGTAATCGATAATGTGTAGACATCACGGGATTGGGTTCCTATTGTATGATGCATCGAAATAAAATAATTGCACATTATGCCCATCTGATTATATTAAAAATGAGAAATTGGCTGGGAATGAGGCAAATCAGTCACTCCCTTCTTATATAATTGACCAGTAATGCATTTTGCACTCGATCCAATCAATATGCAATACTGAAATGTATTTGTTCGGTCTTATAGATGAGGAGACGGAACAAAAGCTCCGGGAAGAATTTGCCAAGACGTGCTTTGAGACCCTCCTCCAGTTCTCGCTTCTTGACGGGTTTGCTGGCAACGGCACAGCTGCGGTAGAAGAAGGCTTGGCTGGGCGGCTAGCAGTGACGGCACTCTTGCACCGGTTCCAAGAGGTGCTCCGCCAGTATGTCGAAGATGAGCGACGTAACGGAAAGTGTCCTCTCTCTAGGTGCGTTTCGTATTTCTCTGAGCAACCTCATAATTATGAAACATAATTTGAATAGCTTTCTCTAGCTTTGTTTGTATGTACTATGCCAACCGTCACTTTTGAGTGACATTGCTTTATAAAACATCTGCAAGGCTAGGTTAGTGTAGTTTGGTGTAGGTCAGACAAGCAAAGCTGTATTGTATCTAACAAATCTTGCATGTATTACTATTAATTTATATAGTGTTTTTTTTGATACTAATTTCTTTTAGGTGCAGACTATCGGAGATATCATTTGTACTCAAAGCGGTCGCTACATTGGTGGTTTCGCTAAAGAAAGCACCACCTGGAAAAGGTAAAGAGAGAGATTCTTTAAAAATGATCCAGATCTCTTCAGATCTCTCATAGCTACTATGTATGAGTATTTTTCAGTTTCAATTGAAATTGCATGTTTTCTTTTGTAGTTGATCGCTCTTGCTGGGAGCAGTTGATTGGACTTTACCCGTATCTGGTCGATTGCACAACGACTGCCTCACCCCAAGTGTCTCGATCACTGCGAGAAGCGTTGCTCCAATACTGTGACTTGCTCCAGCCACCACCCTTAGTGGCCAATGGAGTGTGACTTGTCCCCCCCCCTCCCCAACACTACCATCACAACCTACCCACCCTCAATACCACCTCCATTTCCAGTCAACTTGTACAGCAGGAACTGACCTAGCTCTTAGACCATTGGATGATAAATTTGATCATCTGTCATTTGTACAAAAGAGCAAGACACTACAGGTTTTGCAATAAGCCAAGTGCGACAAGAGTTCCGGGAAAAAATGGCAAATACAAAACAATCTTGTGATTACATGTTAAAAATATTAAAATTGATCAATTTTTGTTTTTATGTGGTGACTTGATTAGGATGATTGAGATAAAAATATTTGTTAATGCATGGACTGATCTCTCCATTACTTACCAATTACTCATGAGACTCGATTGAGAACCACACATGTGTTTGCTGTCTTGTGTTGTCACGTGTTCTATCATAATAGGCTGCTTTCAGGAGCACAACTTTCAAATTTTATCATATACAATATATGCATGTAGCTGTATATTTACATAAATGGTCTAAGAGCATCTTCCACCTTGCATTTGTCTGCAAGAAGATTGCAAGTTTAAAGTTGGAACACAATCTTGATTTGTTATGAGCCCCTGGTGCTTAGTACATAGTTATAAATAAATAACATGTTTATCAGCAAATCTGTTTTGGCAAAGTTCAGGGAAAAAGGCAAAATGTTTGTTGAATGAAGCCCCTAGGTTTTGGAATGTTAATTTTCTCAGTTGCATCAGAGGATTTACCATCAGGGCAGAAAAAATATCAAACTAATTTGCTTCTTTCAGTTTATTATTAGTTAAATTAACATGGCACACAATGCACATTTCCTGCAATCAGGATCACTCCCAGACCCTACTGACATTCCACCTTGCTTAGCTCCTCCCTCCTTTGACTCGCACAGCCCCTGCCCATATCACCACCCTTCTGTCAACCTGAATATGAAGTTAGGAAGCTTGACTTAGTCCATCTCCTGCCACCCCTTTAGCATTCCTAATCACATATCTAGTGATTTACTTTTGAAAATTGTTCACTAGAGATTCAAGAAACTGAAAATATGCATATTTGATGTCAAATTTCATATCATACCAATAGTTAACTGCAATGCAAGCATGAGACTGCTGTACATGGTGGAACCACAGAGAAGGAAGGTAGAGCACATCACCTGCTTCCACTCTCACGTGGACTGGGCTGGCGTTTTGATATGAAGGGTAACGGTCCAAGTCTGGCTTAAGTGGATCGATACAGATCCAAGGCACTCGGTCGGTGGGGGCATGTTCAAATGTATCACAATCTTGATGCTGCACAAGTACAGGTTTAGGGATAATGTCAAAGTGATTTGGTGTAACTTCTTTGTAGGTAGCCAACCGAAAGCTTTCGTAAGGAATCCACGGTCTATCGGTTGGAGGCAGCAAAATGAAATCCTTGTGTCCTGATACTACACAATATATGTTCTCAAATGGGTCCTTGTGCACTGCAACACAGAAAACAAGGAGAAAGGTAATTTTAATGCATCAGACTAAATCCTAAAAAATCTGCTTCATTTAACAGAGACGTACTGGAAGTAACAGCTCTTTGATCTCCTATCCATAAGTTGACTGCTGCTGGTTTCAAGCCAAAAGCATCAGTTGCCCATGGAATATCACTTTCGATATCACTGATCAGTTCTGGAAACTCTGAGGTGAGATTCGAGTCTTGCTTTTGAATGTAGAAAACTCCTGCTTGATCTAGAGGATTTTGAAGGATATCGAAGAACTGTGAAAGTGGTATTCGTCTCTCCTCAGGCTCCACAAAGTACCTTTGCCCATTGGAAGTACTTGCTATAGCATCTGCATAGCCATTTGGTGTCACAGCTACACTGACTACCTTATCGCCTATATTATCTCTGCAATGGAAAATAACAAAACTATTTCTAACAGACATAAATCATTTCAGTTTATCAACAATCTGGATTGGTTTAACAGACCTCAAATAATCCTGGTCCCAATTTTTTATAGCAGGCCAATGATTAACAGCTCCTTTGAATAAGGCAGGTAAATTAGGGGAGACCCAATCGCGATGGAATTCAAGAGCAGATAGACAACCATGAAGTGCTGGTATCTTGGTGAGCGAGTAAAGTTCTAAAAAATAGAATAAATGGATTTCTATTTAAATAACTCCAACAAAAACTTTTGGAGCAGTTTAAAGAAACGTATTATTTAACAAATTATTATTTGAGAGCTGTAAATATAGATACAGGTAAGTGCCGGGGAGCAAATAACGTTAGATGCCAAGCCATATGTAGTTTGAGTTATATCATAAGTTAGAGCATATTACGTTATTACATTCCATGTACGTGAAAAAAGTCAGAATTATATGATGTTCTAGTGGACTAACGGCATGACCTTCCGGTTTACGCAAAATTGTCAAAATTGTTTGTACCCCATCAGAATAACGTCATATATATGTAGTGTATGCACCCGTGGACTGGCAGAAAGCCATATGAATTCTATGATATTGCTTCGAGTTGGAGATAATTCTCCAGCTACCTAGAGCTTTAATTGAGTGCAAGCGCTGGCTAATGAAGGTTCAATAGGAGACAGACTAGAACGAGCTTGCAAATTACCTTGGCCACTTAGATGTTGGCGGGAACTGTGGCATATAGTGATAACAAGTCGGTGGCTTATCAAGATAACGTGTTTATTGGTGTGCTCTCCATGAAGCTATATTGCAACGCTGTGTCGACTGACTGAGCTCAGCTTACATGGCAGCAATCGGTCAGTGGTCCAGCTTCAGTGTCAGCAATTAAGCAAAGGAAGGCCTGGCCAGACTATGCACTGTGATGACTAGAAGACAGTGACTTTAAGCATCGTGAGATCAAGAACGTCCAGAGAGAATCCTTCTAGTCGGCTCAAATATTTCGAGTGTCGCATCTATCGCCAAATTGTGTTTTTATAAATAATAATTCCATTTCATTTCAATGCGTTCCTTATCGAAATCTCGGCATTGTTATGTCCTCTCAAGTCCCCCAAACTTTTCGGCCAACTTGATAAACGTAAAAAAAAGCCAAATATCCCCGGCAGCAGGGCCAAGACCCTTCATCGAGCAAGCGTCTAAATTTCATAAGGAACTCTCTGTTTTTTGTCTGTTTGTGTCCTCTTAGCCCAAATGTAGAGCCCAATTAGTTTTCTTGAAATTTTTATCATTTCTGGAACAGTTCCTTTGTTTAATTATTATCATTATTATTATGTGGGGTTTAACGGCGCCTCAACTACGTGGCTATTAGTGCCAGCTAGGACTTTTCCAGAATATAACTAAATGTATATAGTTTTTGGGTTCTGTAAGATTAACATGGGAAAGTTTAAATAATAG
>QKMV01001728.1:0-15065 GCA_003287335.1 Lednia tumana
TATTAAAATCACTTCAAAAATACCTGCTTACTCGAGGACTCGAACCCCGGACCTTTTGCTTAGCGGGCAAATGCTCTCAGCGTATCCCACATAATTATAGGAGTTATTTGAGTTGGTTAGAGTGTAATGCAGTACAGCATTGCTAATTCTGGTGCGATCTTTGAAACATGTCAAAGCCACTTGGATAAAATTCTCAATTGAGATCTACCACTCCTATAGATTAAAATCTCTTCCGAAATGCCGTACCTTGCTTAGAGCATTTGCCCGGTAAGCAAAAGGTTCGGGGTTCGAGTCCTCGAGTAAGCAGTTATTTTTGAAGTGATTTTAATCTTCTTAGAACGCCTATCTTGCTTCCTGCCTGTATGACGTGATGCAATTGTTATCATAAACAGTCTGTTGCCAAGGTTTCGATGGCAAGCCAAGCTTCCAATTGGCTTGATTATGTGTCAAAAAGGTTCAAACTTAGTTCTGGAAAATTATGTCTTTAACTCTTAAAAAATGACATAACTTAAAAGTAAATGTACTGCCTATGCGATACGGAAACAACTTGCCACTCGTAAATAATATATTGGGTGCAATCTGGATCTTATGGATATTCCGTATTTTAAAATTGGTGTACCATAGTTTCAAAGGAGTCAGTCCCAGCGAGGGCTCGAACCCAATGCAGATTTAAGCTCTAAACCTTTGAACAACTGAGCTCATGTGGCGACGAAAAACCTCCACCTGAACAGACGTCCAAGAAGAACTGAACCAAGAGGCTTTGATTGCAAAGCTATAACTCATGACACAATGTAGTGATTGAATGTTGGAGACTTTCAGAGCCGTTGGACGAAGTAATCTGCTTCTTGACGGTTTGCACTCTGCTTGCAAAGACTTTTAGCCAACTAACGCAAAGAACGCAACAAACGCAACAGAACAGAACTAACAGAACGCAAACCACAGAGACCCAGATAACAATGTGGTAATTGTTGATTTCAATCTTCTTCTACTTCCAGCTGTGATCGCACCTACTACTCCCTGCAAGTCTGGAGCTGCAGAGGTGAACCTCTGCATCACCAAATTTTTGTTCACCGTAAGTTGGCATGGAGTCTGGATTAGTTTGTTTCGATCAAATATCTTCAACATCGATAATTAGTGCGAGCGAGCAAAACTTCTTCCATTCAACTCACTTGGGTTATTTTTCGTTTTTTTTTGTTCGCGGTCCACAGGCCAAGTGGAATTTTCTGTAACGCTGACATTTTATATGAATATGGCATGACAAATCGTTTGACAGATAAAATAGTTAAATAACTACAGCAACCTTTATTTTATCAAATTAAACAGTTCAAGAAAAGGACTTGTTCTTATGTAAACAGTTTATATTATTAAAACATTCCCATGTTGTTCTCATGGAATATTTGCGATTTTGAAACATTTAGAATGAAGAAACCGATCAGGCTTAAAAACTATCCCCATCGAAGTACGTAGAGGGCCCATATTCACAAAAAAATTCAGCTTATTCGGACATTGCATCTGGCTTGTGGAGCACCAAACAAAAAAAAAATTGTGCTCTAAGAGTTGAATGGAAGGCGAAAGCAAACCTCCATAATACAACTAGCAGACTACCAATATTGTCCCAAAGCTGCCGGCCATATTGCTTTTTTCACGTGACCGTAACGTCAGTGGGCGTGAAAAACAATAGTGTTTAATTCCCAATTATTATTTATTAATTTATTAGTGGACTTCTCAGCAGTTTTACCCAGTTTAGGATTTTTTTTTTTTAAACGAGTGCTAAGATTAGAAAGTAGAAATGTGTCTCCAAAAATGTATAATTTATTGTCATGTTTGCTTTCTAGTTTTTTTTTACAGGTACTATACTTGCTGCACTGCACTCCTGCCACAGCAAGCATAAAGCCACCACACAAAATGTTTTTCAGATCAGCTCCTTCAGTGCAGCCTGGCATAGAAGCATCGAAAGATTGAAATGTGTATGTTGAAGGGTTGATCTATGTTTCCGCAAACATTTTCCAGAATTGCCCAGCCAAAAATACTACTGACGAATGTACGAAAGTCGGCGCAAGCCTGGACTCTGGCGCAACACTCCTCTAAGCAACAAGAGTTAAGGCGATAGTGGACGGTCGGCTGTCTTTGAAACTGTCCTATGCTCTAGCATGGCGAGTGTCTTCGTTTTATCGGTTTAGAGATTCCGTAACGAACACTTTTTGAACCCCAAAATTGCTCGAAAGGTTCTGAAAGAAAAAAAGAGTATTAAGAAAGAATTAATAGAGGTACCTGACTAAACCACAACCTAAAGGTGCATATAGCCTAGCCTGAAACAATTCCCAAACGTTTCTAAAATTAGGTACTTTCAAAAATGCAAAGCTCCAAGTAAATCCAAACATTTGGACACCAAGTTATGTCCTCCAAGCAGTGATTCATTTCCAGGACTTATGTTCAATATTTACGACGTGAAAAGTGTTGGATACGATCAGGGCGCGAAAATCTTCGCAAAAAAACCTAGCTAGCCGTCCACAGCCCTCTTGACATAACGACATAAATCTAGCCGACGGTATCGAAGGCAAATTCGCACACCCCGATGTCTAAAATGCGTGATTTTTCCACTGCCTGCATGTTAAATAAATCATTTTAAATGTAATGTTCTTTATTTCTTTATCCAGGCAAGTGCTGGGATAGTTCCTCCACCAAAAGGGCACGGCCGTCTCCTAACCCGCTCCCTTTCCGTTACCGACTCCTAACGTCAAACCGCAAGGCTCGAGAGCTTGTTGTGGTATTCCCAAAACTGATAACAAAACCTTTTTATTCCATCATTGGTAATTACTTGGGTTATTTATTTATTTATTTATTGGTCACACTAGAATGAGCGTTACGCCTGGCCTAAACTGGTAATTTATCTTAATATGTCATTTAGCATAAATTGCGGAGATATATTCTATTGACAAACCATTTAAATCACCCATGTGGGGCTTCGTGGGGCTGGGTCATAGTTCTGGTCCTTCTTGGGCTGAGGACCGATTTTTTAGTAGTAATAGTAAAATTCAAATATCTGTAAAATTTTCATAATTTTTCTCGACTTTTTCGCCAATTTGTTTGCTATCTGTATACCAAACAGCTGCGTCTATTTCAATGAAACTTGCAGGATATATTTGTGAGGTGTAAACGTAGGTGTGATACAATATTGAGCGCAATCGGTTTTGTTGATTTCTTAGAAATCGCGTTTTTGTTGTATTTTTAAAGTTAATGGAACTTTATCCCACTCTACATGCCCAAGTTCTGCACTGTATTTGGTGAAACTTTCCTAGGCCGTTTAGTAAGTTTCAACGAAGATTCTTTCCAATTTTGAGTGCGATCTGAAATGTTTGTTTCTTTCAATTCAATATTTTGTAATCTTTTGAATCATAATTTCCCATTTATTCCGTACCCCAGTTGAATGCGTGTTTCATAGCAATTCCAGCCACATTGTTGAATAAAAAAGAACTGAGCGACTGGAAAAATAGCCACTTGGCATTTACAGAGGCAGAAATCGTTGTTTTGCATATTTTTTTAATGTGTTTATCTTTTGAAGTTTTGTAAGAAATACTACGCCCATCCAGCAACGCGTATACATGAAGTGTTACGACGAAGTCTAGTATATTCGAAAACATTCATGACGCCTGCATGAGTACGCACTCTGTCGCACTTTAACAAACTATATGCGTTGATTTACTTTAAAACTCGACGCTAGGAAGAAGCACCAGCTTTACGGAACCTGCTTAAACAGCTATGATTACATTTTAATAGAACAAATTGCCCTAATTTGTTATCTGGAAATAAAATTGTAATTATTTAATTGCTTCTGTGGGGACACTATAAATCTTTAAGAAGTATGAACGTTTTCTGAATGTGGTATGGTGTGTCTGGCTTGACTCTGTTGTGGATGTGACGTAGGGCACTGACAACCCTCAAGAAAGTATATAAGAGCTCGAGCGACCGAAACAAGTTGGCTTCGCAGAGGTCCATTAGAAGAGCGAGGTGTAAATCAATATTCCTCACGAAGATAACAATAACTTTCAGATAAACAATGGCTCAAAATCAGAGCACAGTGGTAAGTGTGTTGATAAAAATTCATGATTGATTTCCATTTAAGGTGATTTTTGTCCTTGGTACATGACACATCATCTGATGCCACCTTTATAATGTTCGGAGAGGCTCCAACGAATATTCCCACATTAATTGGCTGTATCAATGGCGCCAGAATATGACCTGTTACTTACGTTTGAATTTTTATTTAAGCTGAAGCTATACCACAGTGTGATTGACGATGTGATAGCTGGTGTGCGAGAGGCATTCCTTGATGAAGGCGTAGATGAGCAAGTTTTGCAAGAATTGAAACAGATTTGGGAAACCAAGCTAGCAGCAAGCAAAGCAATCGAAGTGCCCGTAGAAGTTCCTGAGCCTCAGCCACCTCTGTTGGCAACTTCAACCAATGCTAGAAACAATGTTCCCAAGACTGGTGTGTACTTATCCAACAAATTAAATCTTAAAGATACATCGGTCGTGAAGTAGGTTTAAATTCTCTTTCGTCTCCTTCCAGCTGCTTCTAACATTGCAAAGAAACTAGAACCCACAACTTCCACTAGCACAACGTTTGCATCACAGCCGCAGACGAGCCAGCCTCAGCAGCAAATTCAACAACCTGCCCAGCAGGCAACTACAGTCTTGGTTACTGATCCCAACAAACAAGTTCCTATTCAGATAACACTTCCAGCGCAGGCAGGCGTGCCAGACTCCCAGCCTAGGGTGCTTACAATTCAGGTTAGACCAACCAACACTATTCATCAACCAGATTCAGTAATGTGATCTCATGTTATTTCAATGCCTACCTACAGCAACTTTTAAGCTATAACATCAGATTTCTAGAATAAAATGTGGCATGCCAATCTTTTGTCATCTCTTTAACGTGCAGTGAATTTCTCCGTGCAGGTTCCGTACTCGGCATTGCAAAATAACCAACTGTCAACAGTCCTGACTGGTCCAGTGATATCGGCAACAATGGCATTGCCGCCACACCTTGCATCTTCCTTACTTCAGCAACACGTCAACAGTGCTTTGCAAGGTTGGGACATACTTGACTTTCTGCTGCATGTCAGATGATGCTGCCACTTTTTCTCTGTGCACAAGTGTTTATTTTCAATATGAGGTTACCTTCTTAACATTCTAGTAAAGTGAATGGATTTAAATAGCAAAAAAATAATTGCATGTCTGGAGATTATATAGGCTTTTACTTTTTACCTACATAGGTCTAGTATTCATGACTCCAATTTGATTGTTCTTTTACATATACTCTGCCTGGGTAGGTAATGATTAAAATTAATATGCCGTGCAACTTTATCAGAAGGTCAACTGCTAATTAGATGTACCTGTCAACTGAGTGCCTAATATGTTCTTTTAATTATTTTAGACATTTTTCGTTCTTGTCCATTGACCAACACCTCTCACAGTTTTTATGTCAACCTGAAACCTTCGGTTCCATCTTTCTAGGCCAGGTTGCCGGCCAGCTGCAGGCACAGGTGCAAGCTGGAACGACCAACGGCACGGCCAGATCGGCTCTGCGGCAGTTAGACGGAACCAATGATACGTCCGACGAGGATGAGGATGATGATGACGATGATGTCGACGATGACGATGAAAATGACGATAAAGACGAGGAAGATAATGAAGATGAGAATGAGGCAGGCATGGAGGAGGAACCTCTAAATTCAGACGACGATGTCAGCAACGAAGATCCAGCAGATTTATTTGATACGGACAATGTAGTTGTTTGCCAATATGATAAGGTGAGTTTCACATGTTGACATTGACACTACTTCATTGTTTTTCCTGATATTTTTTATGCTTTCCTTCACCTTGGCATGGGAATAAAATAGTTAAAAGTAGTGAGGTTTATGTGTTTATATTTTCTTTTGTTCTCCAGATTACAAGAAGCCGAAACAAATGGAAGTTCTATTTAAAAGATGGAATTATGAATCTCAATGGCAAAGATTATGTTTTCCAAAAGTCAAACGGCGACGCCGAGTGGTGACATTGTTTCCACGCCGTAGAAATTTACACCACGAGTGTTTTTGTTAATTATGAATGATGGCGGCAAGAAAAAAAGAGATTACGCAACGTTATAAATTAGCAGCATCGAAAATGTTGCTGACGCCCGTCTCGAGTGTTATTGTTACCATTCAATATGTTTCTTATCTGACGTACGACGTATGAGTTATGTAGGTTCTGAACAGAAAATGATTGAAAGCTCAGCCGTCGCAACTGGCGCATCGATTTACTTTTAGTGCTCAAGAAGCTGTTGATTATTCTAGTTGAGGCTAGTTTTGTATTAACTTACCTAAATAGTCCTTGTCATCTGTAATATTATTCTCAGCCATGCTGACAAGATAGAACTCTGGCAAATCTGTTGGTGAACTTCCAAGGTTGTTTTCTTTTGCATTACGTTACTTTTTTATCGGACAATTATGCTCCTTGTATATGCTACCACATGCATACTTTGACTGCCTTGTACCTGTGTGTGGCATTCAATTATTTATATATTGTAAGGTTCTTATTATTACTAGCCATATGTCACGAGGATCGAGTTAGAATCAGCACGAAAACCACAACTACAAGAAGAAATACCTACTTCTGTACTGCATAATGATTTATGAATTTGATTAATTAATCCTTGGTTAAAAAATAAAAATACATAATTTGTTTAATTATCATGTGTTTGCAAAATTATCTAAAAACTAGTTCACACATTTTCTTAAGCGTTTGGCCATCTCATTTGGTAGCAAGTGTCTGGCTAAGTATTTTGAGGAAGGAGCCAGGAATCTGCAATGTTTTTGGCTCGAGTGCTACAAAAATCAATACAGGCACCAAAACAGTCTACCATAGCAATTTCCCTGAGTGTCTCCAGCATCTCACTTAGCTGCCAGGTTGGGGGAAGATGTAACGCTCTCTCAAGCCTTTCTGCTTATATTTTCAGTTCATTTTTTTGTGCAAAGTCCAAATACCAGCCTCATCATGCTGATTATGGGAACAAGGGCAGCTGCATGTAAGGCTTGGTCCATATTATCATTCGAGAGCACTCTGCTTTGCGATTCCAACGATGGAACTTTTATTTCTCAAAATATGGGCCGTGAAATGCTAGACACAGTCATTGACTTGACCAATCTGTTGCAGTCACAGCAAAGATCCGGAACCTGCACGACTACCAGCTCCGTCTTCTCCACGGCATTATGCCCGTGCCTTCGGGAGTGGACATCGCTCAGACTTTCAAATACTTTGGCCAAACGCTCTTAAGTATGCCATAATAAATTATGCCCTCATTTAACCGCTTGACATGTACTCCGTTTCTAGCACCGCTTGGTGCGTGTTTTTCTTGCAGCTGTCTTGAAAGATGTGCCAAACTCGCCGTTGGAGTTGCTGAAATCTGTCGAGAAGGACACGCTACGCCTCAGCTTGTTCCCTAATCTGGACTACAAGGGCGTCTACAACGCTATCGTACAGCTGATTGATGTTGCTCCCCTCATACAATACGGGCTTCATGGTGAGAATTTTATGAATGGCCCTTTTTGGCTTTGATAATTCTTTGAAAATGTAAGTTTGTGAAAAAGAATTGCCTTGCCACTGAATACAGCCCTGATTGAAAGAAATAAAAATGCATTCTGCATCAGATAAAGTTATTGATCTGCTGACAATTTCAGATTGAAAGGATTTTAGAGTAATGGATCCGCAGGAAATATTTTCGAGTTATTACGGCAAGCCATAAAAATTAGTGAGTCAAGATAATTATTGTGCAGAGGACCTCCACATTTTGCAAATTGTTGACCCCATGTTCTTTTAATTTCAATAAAGTAGGTGCGCTCCTGGAATCATGAATTTCTCAATAAAAGATATAGTAGACAGATAATGTTTGCTCCATTGTAACTCTTTGGTAGGTACCAGTTAAGTCTCTTTCTCCCAGAGACTGTTTTCCGTTTCCAGAAGTCTACACGAGAGGGAATCAAAGTTAGCGCTTTCTCACTAAAATCTGTTTCCTGCCGTTTATAAATTACAAGCCTTGGATCTCGTGCAAAAATGTTATTTTTCACTCTAACTGTGAAACACTTTAATTTCAATCTATTCTAGCCTTCGGTCTAGCCATGTTGCAATGTTTGGGATGTCTTCTGCCGTTTCTCGACAATGAAATTATCGAATCCCTGCCATACCTCACTGCATCGGCAATGGCTGTTTTGCCGGTCTCACTTCATCAAGAAATTGTCAACTCTCTCTGCTTTTACATTCTGCCCTTCACTATCAGTAAGTATTGGCATGAATTTTATATTGAATATACATTCTGTGTAACAGCAATTGTGCTAAGTAAAACAACATACACATAAACATTACCTTGAAAGATTAGAAACAGGAATAACACAAATGACTCTATGATTATAAAATTCTTTTGACTCGAGTCTACATTCCTAATCTTAGCACTAGTGATCAAAAAACTTGTTATACAACTGGTGTTATACTAGAAAAATGCTATGCACTTTTGTGCCGTGTTAAATGAGCTCTAGGCGGCTTTTTCGGCACGAAAAATCGTTTGATGGATAGAATTCTTTAAATAACCCCAGCAATCTTGATTTTATCAAATTTTGAACAGATGAATGGGGATGGCTTAGGTTCTGTAGTCTCTATGCAAACAATTTCTATTATTAAACATTCCCATTTACTATTAAGAGATTTTGGGGATTTTCAAACATTTATAAAGAAATGACTGAACCAATAGAGCTAAAAAACGATCTCCATGTAAGTTAGGACAGGGCCAACATTCGCAAAAAATGTCAGCTTAATCGGAAATTCCGCTTGGCCTGTGGAGCATAAAAAAATTGTGCCATAAGAGTTAAATAAACGATGCGTTGCGTGCTCGCTCTAATTAACTGGAAAGTTTTAATAGATTTGTTAGCATTGAAACCCAGTTTGTCAGTCGGTTTTTTCGTATTCTGTCATTCCCCTAAATTGTTAATTCCCGGTTTCCAGCCAGACGCACTGACAAAGATCAAGAAAACTATGTGAGCCAGTCGGTGGGTGCCGTGATCATGATGGTGTTTCAGTACTCAGAAAATCCTGGTAAGTCACAACTCCGTACCAAACCGAAACATTTTTAATTACCGCTAGAAAAGTGGCGAAACTGTTGAATAGCAAGAAAGGGCAAATCTACTAGAAATTTACCAAGAAGAGAGTCTGGTACAAGGAAGGTAACTGCATACAATCTGAAAACTGTTTAAGGTGAATTTAGTGGCAACTCGAAAAACCCACCCGATTTTTAGTTGATTTTAATTGCTGCAGTCAAACTGTGAGTGGCAGTGACACCAAGCTGGGTACATGCTTTCTGACGAGATGTATGTGAAATGATTACTTGCATTACTGTTTGTTACAGGCAGGTTTATTGTGATATTATCACTTTTTTATAACTGAAACCTAATTGTAAGAAAAGGTAGCAAGAAAAAAACTTCAAATACATTTTGTCAGAAAGCCAGTTGAATTCTCTATTGAATTAACCAAGTTTAGTGTCTATGCTACTTACACTTTGACTGCAGTAATTAAAATAAACTAAAAATCGGTTGGGTTTTACAGCTGCTATTATATTCACCTTAAGCACAGATAAAAAAAACAATAGAAAGTAGAACTTCATAAATTCATACAAATCATAGGCATGCACAGTATGAGTGAAAATAATACACAACAATTCATGTATGTATGTGAGTGAAATAGGACTCAAAGGACAAGAACATCAAGAATATTTCTTTTTCAATAATTTGTACTACATAAGTACATGAGTATATGTTTGTACTCATTGACTTTAATGTAGGAAAACAAAAATTAGGAGTGGTATTCGTACTAATCAAGATTTGTCTAGGTATCAGATATGTGAGATGGTGATTTTTACTGTTTTGTGTGAATTCGTCGATTTGCTATGTTTTCCTTGCATTTCGGCTGGTAGACAAGTTTATTATCCGTCAACCATCACCCTTGAGACCAAAGACACCATCCCTATACTATTACCGTACACCATCTATACTAAAACTAGGGTTGTGCCAACTGTTTCGAAATTCGAACTGAACTTGAACTTATCTTGGCAGTTCGGCATTCATACTTTGAAGTTTAGACATCAAACTCAAACCAAACTTTTTTCCCTTTTTTTCTTTCTTTTTTTGTTTGGTTTTGGAGAAGTACAAAGTTGTCATTGGACCATGTTTAAAGTAATCTATATCCAGTCTGGGAAACCAAAGAGGCTGGAAATTCAGTTAGTTCATGGAAAGCAGGGCTGAAGCATGATTAAATAGTTAGCCCACAGCATATGGTTGGTATTGTAAAGTGACACACAAAGATGATGGAGGATAAGCAAATGCACCATTGATCGATGATAACGAATGGATTTGCGATTACTGATTAGCATAGTATCATAGAAAAAGGAGTGGCTCCTTTTTCTATGATAGTATGTTATAACTTAAATAACCGGCATCTGACCAAGTCCACGAATCTGACACACACAGCCAGCCACCCATCCCCTTTTTCTCTATTAAGAAGCCTTTGCATGGAGGATTTACATGGCTTGTAAAGACATCACAGGATTAAGGAAGTATATTTGACAATCCCTTGGTCAGAGAATTGTTAGTATTGTAGGATTAAAAGAATTGATTAATTTATGATAAATATATTATAATAGACCACATTCAAAAGGTCATTCCAGAAACGATTTAAATCGTGTGTGTAATGCTTTTCTTATGGGGTTACATTTTGAAAAGTCGTTATTGACAAAAGATTTTCTTTCTAAAAAGTTTGAATTCCAAAAAAGCTTGAGTTCAGTTCGAAATTTTGAAGTTCAGTTCCACTGAGACAGTGAACTTTGCACAACCCTAAATAAAACCTTGTCAAGACAGACATATGTAGATTTCGGCCCGTACCTTCCAGCTCACCACTGCCAGCTGCTCGAATGTCTGATGACGACCAAGAAAGACGTCGTGCGCGACTTGCTCTGTGTCATCGCTTACGGCACTGCAGGGGCACGCTCTTCCGCGGCCAAGCTGCTCTTCTACTATTGGCCGACTTTCAATCCAGACTTGTTCGACCGTAGGGTTGTCCTACAAAAGTTTTCAAGTGAGTTGTTCACGTTACCTTCCAATCTGTAATCATCCCGTTATCGAGACGGATTACGGAGACGTTGAACGGATTAAGAAAAGTACACCCTTCATCTTAGCAAATGACACGTATAGTCATAAATAACAGATAAAATTTACAGACTGGGCAAAAGTTCTCAAACAGACAGCAGAATAGCGCAAATCGTCCCGGTACTTTTTATCATGTACTCTCTTAAAAAACTGATACACAAACTGGGTTTGAAAGCTTATACATCCACTAAAACTTTTCCAATGTTTTGAAACTTTTATGTTCAAATCTTCAAGGGAAAAACTTCTGCTGGGTACCGCATTTTATCCCTCAAGAATTGAACAAAAGCGTATGAAACGCTCTGAAAGTTTTGGAGGATTTCTTAGCATTCAAAGTTCAAACCCAGTTCATAAATCATTTTCTTTTGGAAAAAAATTGTTAAGTTTAGAAGAAAAACACGATCCTAACAAATTTTGTGTGCTCTTTTGAAAGTGCCTACCCTTGAACAGTGAAAAACATCGCTTATGAAACATTGGAGAAGCTTAAGTGGGAGCATTCACACCTAGCTTGCAAACCGTTTTTTTTTTTTTACAAAACTAGTAGTAAGTTTAGGAGATAGCCAAGAGTCCCAAGAATGTAATGTACTCTATTCCTCGTTGCCTATTTCCCCAGCCGAGCTGGTTCCGTTTGCGTGCCGACGTGACATGTGCCCCAACGCCGGCAACGCGGAGGCCGCCAAGGTGTGCTTCGACCATTGCATCTCCATCACGTTCGCCACCGAGACGCCCCCGCCGCTGTACCTGTGCATCGAGTGCGCCAACGAGATCCACCGCGAGCACCACAACCAGATGTTCTTCGACATCTTGCATCCCATGCAGCAGGTGTCAATGACCTGCGAGAACAAGGTAGTTGTACTTGTCTACCTAGTCGTAGGCTGAAAATAGCTAAACGACACCATGTGAATACACAAAATAAAAAAAAATTATATGCCAAGTTTAAAGTCTGTGGAGTACTTGCCCAGGATTTTTGAGCACCTGAAATATTTTTTTAAACAGTTGAGATTTCTCTTTATAGCTCTGTAAAACATCAACGATTCCAATTCATTTGGCATTTCTCTCCCTTTATTATGAGCAATTTCAGAAAAAATTCTTGGGCACTTCACAGCGATACAGATCATAATATGTTACACCCTTAAAACGGCTGGTTTGGTCCTACCTTCCTGTGTTACTTGTTGGCAGCACTCAAAGTGGAAAAGAATGTTCTTAAAATGTAAACCGTGTGCTTAAGAGGGCTTAGCGTAGAAGGTTTTAAAAACTTTAATTAACCTTAAACCTTAACCTTAAATCTTAAACCTTAAACCTTCACCTTAAAGTCGATGGTGGAGTTCCTTGCGGAATTAGTTTGAGTTACTTGCAATAATTTGGCATTTAAATTGGCTGCAAAAAGTGGCTTACAAGTGATACATGAAATTACTCCTCCTGAAGCTGTTTTCAAAGATACAGCAACGAGGAAAATTGCATCGTGTTTTTCATGAATTCAGCATTCATGGCTTCTTCTCCAAATTTCATTGATGCACATCAGATTTATTGTTCACATCATAAAAAATATCCTATATTAGACCCTATATTAAGCCTGTTTTACACGGTCACATTTTCCGTCAAACCCTTGCATTCAACCCTTGACCCCAAGGTTTGATAAAATTAGAACCGGTCTTAAACGAAAAAATTGAATGCAACCCTTGAGCACAAGTCTGTGGTTTGACGGATTTTCGTACAAGTCACCGTTTACACGGTACAAGGCGGTTGCATGCAAGGGTTGAATGCAAGGGTTTGACGGAAAATGTGACCGTGTAAAACAGGCTTTAGACCCTTATTTTAAAATTGAAAATGTTCAAATTTTGGAGATTTAAAAACTGGCCAGGCATTATTACACTATCATCTCAAGAATGAAAAAAACCGCACAGCTCTACATATGACGGTCTGATCAGGGTTAGTAATTTGGCAGCCCATTAAAAAACCTTCTATGCTAAGCCTGGAACTATTTTACTGAATATGATAAAAAAGATGATATTTTCTTAGCTTAGGCAACACTTTTTTGATAAATAGATAAAAAGAAATAACCTTTTGAGCAATTTTTGGTGTGAGTTACAACAATTTTTCATTTTAAGTACCCCTAACCCTCAAACCCTCTTCGAGTAGAGTGTCTTAAGTGTTGAAGTTGACGTCGATGTCCTTTGTCGGTGGTTGCAGAACTGCCGGGCCACTGACAAGTACGCAGTATCCATCTGCTTCTCCACCGAGTGCGCCAGCTACAACGGCAACCACCCGATCCGGTACTGCCAACAGTGCCACAACCTGCGGCACAACAACCGCCGCGGGGGAGACCACATCATCCATCGCAGCCTGCCTTCCATGTGGGAAATGGACATGGAGGTTAGAGTATTGGCCACAGCTTGGTCTAGATTCACAAAGCAGGGTTATAACTTTACCCTTTGGGTTATTGTCACAACCCCTGGGAATTAATTTGGGAAGTATTGGGTGTTTTAAGCTCTCTCCCTTGGTTAAACAATAATTCTGCTGTGTGACTCCAGCCCCTTAATTGTTACTGATACTAACTAGACACTAGGGCTTTGCCGTAACTTAGGTGGACGCATTCTTAGATGGTAGTAAGTAACTCGTTTTTCATTCCGTCTATCAAAATACCTACCGAATAGTCATAAAAATATTTTCAACAAGTGAAATGATAAAATAAAAAAATTAGTTTCTGGAATATTGTCACGTTGAATTTTGACTGCCTGATCGAACCTCGCTTGGCTAAGGGAGAGGTCGTGACATGCCGGGATCTCTACAGCAGTAAGGCCACCTGATACTGACTAGGACTTTATTACACAACCGTATAGCTCACCCAAGTGACCCCTGGAGCCCTCCGTCCCGGCGTCCTGCCTAGGCCGCTGCTGGTTTTGTTCTCTATCGTTTAAAGCTATCTCACAGTCGACCTCTGATAATGCTGACACCCCATTACCAAATACAGCTATTGCTGCTTCAGCATACCAAAGTCGCTGGCCAGTCCTCACGACTCGTGACAATATCCACAAAACAGAATGCACTCAAGCCATTCCCAAATACACAAATCTTTAATGGACTTCTTAGAATTTGTACCCAGTTTGTGCAACAGTTTTTTTATGGCTAGTCGGTAGTTTCCAGATCCTTCTTTTCGTGGCTCAAGGTGTTCAATAGTTTGCTCTGTTATTAAATTTTCGTTCTTCATAAGTACCTTCAGTCTGGACTTTCGGCTCAGTGAGCTGGGCCATCTTCGCAAGTGAAGTGAAATGTGTGCAGTGATCACTTCTCTCCCTAAGATGGCCCAGCCCACTGAGTTTAAACGTAAAAACCAGGGGTCCTTTTTAGGACCGACAATCTCAGACCAACCGAGCAAATCCATTGAACACCTTAAACCAGTTTTTTTGAAATAAACCATTAACGAATTTCTCCTTGTCTTTGCAGATGCAGACCTACATGGTGGAAGCGATCGTGAACCTCCTGAAGAGCGCTAAGTCGACGACGCCAGAACTGGCCAAGGACTTGGCGGACATCCACGCCAAGGCATCGCTTTCGAACGTGGTCGGGGCGCCGCTGGCGGAAGCCACGCTGCCCGACGAGCGACAGCAGCTGGGTCGGTACGGCGTTTGGCTGCTAGTCGGCCTATGCACTCCCGACCAAGACACTCCTGTGGAAACACTCGGACGGCTACTGTCCATCTTGTTCCACTGGTTCGATCTCACCACGGTGCCTTTCGATGGTGAGCTGCGGCACCGCCAGCCGTTATTTTGACTTGCAGCTAACGATCTACGACTACTTAGACTACGGGATATGCGCATAACGTCTAGATTGTATTCTATT